>CM069860.1:213940942-214100942 GCA_036172795.1 Pelodytes ibericus | reverse complement strand
ATGAGCTGAAGTACAGCGGATTAACCCCGTCCATCTAATGACCTGCAGTGTACAGCGGATTAACCCCGTCCATCTAATGACCTGCAGTGTACAGCTGATTAACTCCATCCATCTAATGAGCTGCAGTGTACATTTAATTAACCCCATCCATCTGGTGAGCTGCAGTATACAGCTGATTAACCCCGTCCATCTAATGAGCTGCAGTGTACAGCTGATTAACCCCGTCCATCTAATGTGCTGCAGTGTACAGCTGATTAACCCCGTCCATCTGGTGAGCTGCAGTGTACAGCTGATTAACCCCGTCCATCTAAAGAGCTGCAGTGTACAGCTGATTAACCCCGTCCATCTAATGAGCTGCAGTGTACAGCTGATTAGCCCCGTTCATCTTATGAGCTGCAGTGTACAGCTGATTAACCCCATCCATCTAATGTGCTGTAGTGTACAGCGGATTAACCCCGTCCATCTGGTGAGCTGCAGTGTACAGCTGATTAACTCCATCCATCTAATGAGCTGCAGTGTACATTTAATTAACCCCGTCCATCTAATGAGCTGCAGTGTACAGCTGATTAACCCCGTCCATCTGCTGAGCTGCAGTGTACAGCTGATTAACCCCGTCCATCTAATGTGCTGCAGTGTACATCTGATTAACCCCGTCCATCTAATGAGCTGCAGTGTACATTTAATTAACCCCATCCATGTAATGAGCTGCAGTGTACAGCTGATTAACCCCGTCCATCTAATGAGCTGCAGTGTACAGCTGATTAGCCCCGTTCATCTAATGAGCTGCAGTGTACAGCTGATTAACCCCGTCCATCTAATGAGCTGCAGTGTACAGCTGATTAACCCCGTCCATCTAATGAGCTGCAGTGTACATTTAATTAACCCCATCCATGTAATGAGCTGCAGTGTACATTTAATTAACCCCGTCCATCTAATGAGCTGAAGTACAGCGGATTAACCCCGTCCATCTAATGACCTGCAGTGTACAGCGGATTAACCCCGTCCATCTAATGACCTGCAGTGTACAGCTGATTAACCCCGTCCATCTAATGTGCTGCAGTGTACAGCTGATTAACCCCGTCCATCTGGTGAGCTGCAGTGTACAGCTGATTAACCCCGTCCATCTAAAGAGCTGCAGTGTACAGCTGATTAACCCCGTCCATCTAATGAGCTGCAGTGTACAGCTGATTAGCCCCGTTCATCTTATGAGCTGCAGTGTACAGCTGATTAACCCCATCCATCTAATGTGCTGTAGTGTACAGCGGATTAACCCCGTCCATCTGGTGAGCTGCAGTGTACAGCTGATTAACTCCATCCGTCTAATGAGCTGCAGTGTACATTTAATTAACCCCGTCCATCTAATGAGCTGCAGTGTACAGCTGATTAACCCCGTCCATCTGCTGAGCTGCAGTGTACAGCTGATTAACCCCGTCCATCTAATGTGCTGCAGTGTACATCTGATTAACCCCATCCATCTAATATGCTGCAGTGTACAGCTGATTAACCCCGTCCATCTAATGAGCTGCAGTGTACAGCTGATTAACCCCATCCATCTAATATGCTGCAGTGTACAGCTGATTAACCCCGTCCATCTAATGTACTGCAGTGTACATCTGATTAACCCCGTCCATCTAATATACTGCAGTGTACATCTGATTAACCCCATCCATCTAATATACTGCAGTGTACATCTGATTAACCCCGTCCATCTAATATACTGCAGTGTACATCTGATTAACCCCATCCATCTAATATGCTGCAGTGTACATCTGATTAACCCCGTCCATCTAATATACTGCAGTGTACATCTGATTAACCCCGTCCATCTAATATGCTGCAGTGTACAGCCGATTAACACTCTGTGTCCCGTGCTCTTTCCTGCTCTGCAGATTTCTGCTCTGTAATGTGCTGTCTCTGTTGTATCCTCCTCCCTTTGTTTGTATATGTTTCTTTGATTCCTCACACACCGCTTCATTTGCTGTCTAATGTCACAAAGAAACAGCTGATGGTGATTCCCAACCGAGCCACAGGATGGCAGTGCAGAGCAATCCATGCTGCTCTATTAACCTTCTTTCTCAGCATTAAAGGGTAGAGAGGCCCCCACACAGCCCCAGCAAGGCTCCCCTTCTCCAGGAAAGGTTTATAGCCGTACCCTTCCCACATCTGCTATGGGTCTTGTCTGGTTAATCTGTTATTAAAGACCTAATGCTTTTACACAGAACTCTATAATTCCAGGGACATTATTAACTCCTTGATTCTCAGCCATCCCTTTTTCTCTTAACCTAATGCATTTACTGCTTCCTTGAACAGCATCTTTCAAGCTCCACTACTTTGATGCTCAGCCAGCGTTGGGGTACTAATAAAGAATACTTTATTTATATAAGGATCTCTGCTGGATGTCTGACTTATAATCCAGATGTTGGGGGTTAATTCACAGTTATTTAAAAAAAAACAAAAAAAAACCATTTCTGTGTTTTTTCAGCACAATGATGGTGTTTATTCCTATATTGCAGTGAAGATGATGCATCAGTTTATAGGTTGTTTCAGATAATGTAACCCCTGTATTGCTAGATATAGGCTGTTTCAGATAATTAAACCCCTGGATTGCTAGATATAGGCTGTTTCAGATAATGTAACCCCTGTATTGCTATATATAGGATGTTTCAGATAATGTAACCCCTGTATTGCTAGATATAGGCTGTTTCAGAAAATGTAACCCCTGTATTGCTAGATATAGGATGTTTCAGATAATGTAACCCCTGTATTGCTAGATATAGGATGTTTCAGATAAGGTAACCCCTGTATTGCTAGATATAGGCTGTTTCAGATAATTTAACCCCTGTATTGCTAGATATAGGCTGTTTCAGAGAATGTAACCCCTGTATTGCTATATATAGGATGTTTCAGATAATCTAACCCCTGTATTGCTAGATATAGGCTGTTTCAGATAATTTAACCCCTGTATTGCTAGATATAGGCTGTTTCAGAGAATGTAACCCCTGTATTGCTATATATAAGATGTTTCAGATAATGTAACCCCTGTATTGCTAGATATAGGCTGTTTCAGAGAATGTAACCCCTGAATTGCTAGATATAGGATGTTTCAGATAATTTAACCCCTGTATTGCTAGATATAGGCTGTTTCAGGGAATGTAACCCCTGTATTGCTAGATATAGGCTGTTTCAGATAATGTAACCCCTGTATTGCTATATATATAGGCTGTTTCAGATAATTTAACCCCTGTATTGCTAGATATAGGCTGTTTCAGAGAATGTAACCCCTGTATTGCTATATATAGCATGTTTCAGATAATGTAACCCCTGTATTGCTAGATATAGGATGTTTCAGATAATGTAACCCCTGTATTGCTAGATATAGGCTGTTTCAGGGAATGTAACCCCTGTATTGCTAGATATAGGCTGTTTCAGAGAATGTAACCCCTGTATTGCTAGACATAGGCTGTTTCAGATAATTTAACCCCTGTATTGCTAGATATAGGCTGTTTCAGAGATTGTAACCCCTGTATTGCTATCTTTTATTTTCTTGGTTAATCCGAATCTCCAAAACAGTTAGAAAGTTCCCCAAGATACACTGATTATATAACTAATTATTACTTATGAGCTCACTATATCTTGTCAGATTTGTAGTTTATTTTTGCAGTTTATATATGTGTATATATAGTTTTGTTTTCTTAGGTTGTGGTTTTATATATTTGTGTGTGTGTGTGTCTATACATAAACAACATATCTTAGTGACAAAAAATAAACAGATACCTAATGTTGTCATGACAACTAATGGCTCAGAGAAAGGAAACATAGAATCATATCCCACCCTGAGGGGGTGGGAAAAATACCCCCGCACCCCCCTCACACACACACACACACACACACACACACACACACACACACACACACACTACAGCATTGGCGGGATAATTCAGGGTAATGTGACATGCGGTGACCTCTGCCTTACATTGTATAATTGTATCTCTTTATGTACCAATCTTTATGGGCCCCAGTCATGCTGAGACTCTGCTGTGATTTATTATGCTTTTCAATGAATGGAGTTGCATTCATTGGGGAGTGGGAAAAAAAACCAATGGAATTAGGCTTTTTTTCCACATTTTAAAGTACAAAACTCAGGTTTTTTTAGCCCCCTGGAGACAGCTCGCTCTGGATTGAGTGACAATATTCCCGACAGACAGAAAAGTACCATAATCATGTGTCGGTAGGAGTTAATGAATTCAAGAAAAACAATAAGCATTGGATCTACCCCTGGGATATACAGAGGTAGCAGTACTACTTAGTATTGCTTTAATTAGAGTGCTTGTTTTTGTTGTATATTTTGGTATTTTGAATTTGTTGGCCTTTTCTTGGCAGGCCAAGCCCCTTGCTGTATTCCTATGTATTCTATTCTTTACGATATACAGAGGTAGCCATACTAATTAGTATTGTTTTAACGACAGTGCCGGTTTTTGTTGTACATTTTGAATTTGTTGGATTTTTCTTGGTAGGCCAAGTGCCTTGCTGTATTAATATGTATACTTTATATCTTCTTATTAAGACCTTGTGTTACCAGTCTTCCAGTCTTTACATATACAGAGGTAGCCGTACTTAGCGTTCCTTGTTTCCCTTTCCTCTTTTACGTTCTGACTTTCTGTGCGGTGTACCATTGAGATTCCGAGGCGAAAGTCGAAGGAGATCGCAAAGATGGCGCAACTGAGAAAGTTGGGCACTTAAGAACCGCTACATCTGCAAGTTGAAGATGGCTCTCAACAATGTAGGTTTCTCAACATTTTCAATAGATTCAACAGTGGCTCTACCATCAGCACACCTGGATCGAAAGAACCTAATAATGGTTATTTCTGACCTTTCCCCCCTCTCACCCCCCCAGCCATGCCAATTTCTCCATAGACTTAACAATGGTCTTTGGAGTGTCGTTACAAAGTTGCCTCCTGACGCATAAGATAATGTGAGGTGATAGGTGCTCTGTGCTCAGCTTTTTTTAACCAAGAAACACCACAAGGATCTTCAGAGAGTGGCGAGTAGAGCACCACGCTCCACGGGTGTTTAGATGGCCTGTACCAATGAGGTGTCTACCTATAACCCGCTACAATGCACAGCGGGTCCCTCGTTCCACCGCACCACATCTGTGAGTCATTCAAGACAAGGGACTCGACTCCTAACTTTTTATTTATACTGTGAAGGTAGAGCATAAAAAAATGGGTTTACGTTGCAAGGATGGATTCAAGAAGACGTGTCTGTGGTGTGTCCTAACAAAATGTATAGATCATTTTTGACCACTTTTTATTCTCTACCTTCACTATTTATCAGACAGAGTCCCTTTAATGCTGCTAATACTGTGATCTGCATATACGTACTATTGCTGGGCCTGGACTGGCATAGGGTCTTTTTAAGAGACCCCGTACAATTATAATACATGTAGGTACCTCCAAACATTACAGACCTCCTACACTAGATGACTATACCAATGGATTTGCAGGGACAGTAATCACATTCTTCAAATGTAGAAGCACAAGTAAGACGTAGAGGATGAGGATAAATTGGCATGTGTTTTTTAATTAATCCTCTGTTTGGCTGCATAACTGAAACGCCGGTAGCCCGGGTCCCTGTGACAGGGAGAGACATTCAAGTTTACATGACATCTATAGAGGGGAGTTTAAACCTTTCACATGGGATCAATAGAGGGGCCCCCTGGTTCTGACAGACCCCCAGAGAGGCTCGAGCAGCGACCCCCCCCCCCATCACCCAGCCAGCATCCAGATCAGCTCTTGCTTAAAGAGACAATGCTAAGAGTAAATTCTCCTGTATCTATAAAAATACGCAGCGCGTTTACTATAGAGAAGGGACACACATTGTTTAACCCTCGCTTTTTCTAAGGAATGGTTTAGGGTCCATTTAAAACAGATAAGACAATTGGCAATCATGTTCCCGGAGTTCTAGAAGGACAGGGTCAAGGGAGAAATGGAGATCTGGCGCTGGGACGATATCGCAGATTAATCTGTTACGTGTTGCTTGAGGAAACATGCTTATGAGGCATGTGGAGGCAGCCTATTCCATGTCCTACACGTGTTTGTCACAGCACAATGAGGCTGTGGTTTGTTTCAATAACGAGCGACCCTTCCACCCAACGACCGAGCGGAAAAACAAAACAAAACGAAGGTTTGTTACTTTGCTGAAAGGGTTACTGCCATTTTTTTTCGACTCGCTGCCGCCCCACTTTGCTCGCTTGTCACGTTCCAAGCCTATCTACCCCACGGCAGCTAAGTGACCTACTTTAATGAGTGACACTCTGCGTTCCACTTGATTTTCATGAAAAACCCTCTCCCTTTAATATGTCCCAGTGCATCCCTCCCAAACATTCCCCCCCCCCCCCCCATCCTCCGCCTCAAATCTGCTCTTTGATTCCAATCTAAAGGCAAAATGTTTTGTTTTTGTGGCCAAGTTCGTAGTGATTGTGTATTTGGTGTTGGCCCATTGTGCATTGTGTGATAAATGGGCTGAGTTTAAAAGAAGAGGGGAGACGTACAGAGATGACTTGTGTGCTTTGTACAATGTAAGGGACTCGGGTTAAATAGTAGCATTAGATGATTTGATGTCTGCAGGGTTTAATCTAGTTTTTTTTCCAAATCCTGCAGGTTCAGCTGAGGCCAGATGTGATCCGTGACAAGGATACTGTCAAAATGGACGCTAATGTAGGCCAATATAGTGGTTATAGTGATTTTTACTTGACCCTGGAGGTAAAATGCACGTTCAGTATATGTGTAAAAGTTTCCAAACTGTAACAATCAAAGAGACTGTTATGTACAGAGTTTTAAAAAAAAAAAAGTGTTATGGAAATGACAAGACAATACATACATTAAGATAACAAACGGTCTTCCATGTGGCATTTCCTGTTTATGACATCACCCTATAGCTTAGTATGCAAGCTACACATTTCTCATTGAAAGGTAGTTCATGATGTCATAATCCGGAGACAACACACACACATTTAACACTTATTTTTCTCTTATGTTAATCATTTGCAATTCTGCTCACACGATGTATACATCATTTTTCAGAATTGTTTATTCTCTCCATTCAAATTACAAGCAATGTTTAACATAGGTGTCATCCGGAGACCTGTTTTTTCCCCCCCCTCTCCCCCTAACTCCGCACCCAGCTAGTATTTTAATGGCAAGCCAATAGAACAAAAAATGCCTTGAGGCCAGTGTCAGCTCTATGGCGGCGACTCCACTGACCAGATAACTGGCCAGCGGGTGCAGAATGCACAGCAAGCAGACAGTTGTCTCAAATCAGGACTGTTCTGCAAAAATCAGGAGTGATGTTTGTGTGGTAATGACCTCCGAAGTGAACTCTTAATACAGATACCACGAAACGTATGGACTTTGCAAAGTTGAATGGTCTCTGAGTCACACATGGCGAGGGAGGGATGGCTGAGCATGATGAGAAAAGTAGTGCGGACCAGTTAGGGTGCTAAAGATTAGCCATTACTGACTTATTGCTTTCCAGTCTGTGACTAAAAAATCATCAGCCTCCTTAGTACAACCGGTTATTTCATCTGCAGTAGAGTCACTGGGGATGTGACTATTTGATAGCAGTCTGGATCAGCCGGTACTAATCGATGGTGCTCAGCCACGGCTATGAAGACTTTTAACTCTTCCAGCCTTATTTCTTGTGCTGCTCACAGAATTGACAGACGTGTGCGGCCGATTGTGGTCTTTTAAATGCCTGCGATGGAACGGAGTCATGAGCTAAATGGGCAATTGGTGGGCAAGTCTGTCCAAAAGGGGCTTAACACAGCCTCTGTATGGAAACAGATATTTCCTTTTTTTTTTCTTTCTTTTTCTGCAAAAGGGCGACACCATATGTCTGACGTCTGCTGGCGCTGCATGGGAGACGCGAAGATCTCTGACTACATGGAGCCTGGAAGACTGTAAAGATTATACACTTAGAGGAGCATTTGATAATCAAGCTGTGCCCCCTTCTATTAAAACAAAAAAAAAAATTAAAAAGCAATGCCACTTTTCTGCTCAACCTTTTATCTGCCAACAGGTTTCGTCGTTTGATGTCAATTTGTAAAGTTTTAAGTCACTGAGAATTGGATTAAAAAAAAACAAGTTTACAAACTTAAAAACAAATAATAATTTCGATTCTACTTCTCCTTAAAGAATAAATAATTGACTTGGAAGACCTGCCAGGAGCTATCAAACCTAGAGATCTAGGTCTCAAGATCCAGTGGGTTAATCTCTCTGTATATATGGTCTGCTATATGCAGAGATGAGGCCTACATAGATTCTTCAACTAGGTTCCGTCATCCGACAGTGGTATCGACCGATTACTAGGAACAATTATTCCATTTTTCAAACTAGCTCCTGTTTAGAGCTTTTGAACTTTCTTTTTGTTTTGTTTGTACTGTTGATGGTTTTGGCCGCTAATCCACGTCATGGCATTCATTATGTCAAGATTATGTAGGCTTCACACATTTACTCATGCAACCACTAAGATCAGAGCGTGGATATCTGCTCTGATTATTGCAATTTGCTACTTTTGATGAGCATTTTTTTCCTCTCTGTTTTATGCCCGTAATGTCCCCCCGCAAAAAAAAAAAAAAAAAAATCCCCCTAAAACAAAACAAGTACTGAAGGGCTTTCTACCTGGACTGAGAATAGCACATTTTGGGGGTTTAGTAGCGAGTGACTGTGCAAATCGTGTTCTGTTTTGGCAGTTGGTTTACTCGAGAAGCCAGTGATGGATCTGTAAAAAATCCATATTGGATAACTATTGTGAAGCCTGTTACACAGCCGAACGATGGCAATGTTTCTCTGAGAGCTTAAGGGATATTGGGACAGAACTGTCTCCATTTAACAATGCCAGGACATGTGGGAATCTGTGGGCTATGGAAAGAATTAGCATTTGTTCCTCTCTGATATACGTGGCATTAAATATTCGCTGGTTTTCCTCCAGGAGCCCAGATGATTTTCAGGACGAATCTGTAACTTTGTCAAATTCTCAGTCTTGTAACCAACTGGTTCCCCACAGTGGTGACCTACTAATGGCCTCGGTGAGAGGGGGGCCGTGACAAAAGAACCTGTTTACACAGATAAACCCTTGGTTTAAATACGTGTTGTGGTAATAATAAAGCATCTTTCTCACCTTTAAATTTAACAACACGGTTTAAAACGACAATTAAACTTTTTTGGTATAGATACACGTGAGTTTACTACCGTCTCTGATCATGGACTGAGTTGTCGGTGGTCTCCTCTCTTACAAGGGAAGCAGAGTGGATCTAATAAAGGTCCCCTCTACTGATCCTGGGGTTTAATTGTGGAACTTTATAACACATGCAGGGGTTTTTAAGGTGTATTTTGTGTATGTAACAGGACATTGTGAAGTTCATAATCATCTACATGTAGGCGAAATGCGTTGGTCCATGCATTAGTCCTATTCGCATGGCACTTTGGTGTTTAACTAGATATACTTTTTGATCTTGCTTTAATGACATTTTTAAGATTTTTTTTTAATGATAGTCTGGCTGTTTGAACAGACTCATAATTTCTTTTTTGCAGCCCTCAGCTGAGGCAGCTATGATCTGGGTGCACACTCAGCAAATCAGAGTGGTGGCTTGGTGCTCGCATATGTTAAGAGCTGTCGGTTCTATCTTGTTTAGATTAAAAACCACAGGTCTCTCAATGGCTGGTGGTGAGAGGATGAAATGACATCTACCATTAAAAAGTACATGCCATTTTATACTTGGGCCATCAGAAGTTACGCGTTTGCGTCTGTTTCAGGAACACAAGTTGGTAAAAAGATTAGCATCTCTTAAAACTAACTACGCTCTTAATTGAGCAAAGCCATGTGGAGTTGAGTTGAGCAGAGTTCATTCTGATATCGAACTTATCCACAGCGAGTCTTTGGTCCAGGAAGAGATGGGGTGGAGGAAGATCAAGCCAGGAGACGTAGATCATTGTGCCATCCACATAGGTTGGAATAATTGAGAGGTATCTGTGCTGATCCTCAAAGAAAAAAAACTAACACTTAGGGCTGCCACCTTCTCTTTCAATTGATACTGGCCATGCTACCAGCTCCATAATCTCAACATTTTACCGGCTCCGGGGCAACCGTAGGTAATCTGGATGGTTCACTTCAATTCAACATCGTTGTCTTCTACTCCTAAAAGAGTTAATATTTGTCAAATATAACCCATAAGCTGAAAGCCATGCTATATCCATCACCTAATGAAGAACAAGGAAAAGGGGACGGAGGAAAAAAAAAAACATTACAAAAGCAACAAATTGGATTGTATCCCAAAGGAAATCTCCCTTTGCTCCAGTTCAGCAGCCAACGCATTTAATACAAAAATGTCCAGTGTTGGGGAGAATTCCAATAACAATGGGGATACAGGCCCAGGTGGGTTTTTTTAACTCATCAAAATAATGATCAACGGGATGAAAATGAAAGAGACTGTCACTGTATCATTTGTGTGTGCTGTCTCCTATTTATCACCTTAACAAACCATATGCAAAATACATGTCTTCATACCAACCCAGTTCCCTATCTAGGAGGAATACTTACTATTTTGTACCCAAATCCCTCTGTTCTTCTATCCTCCTCTGACATCCCTATTTTATTGGTGTGTGTATGGGGGGATTTGCAGAGCTACGGAGCAATATAACTTACAATACAGTAGGTTTTGATTGAAGTGAGCCGGTTTGTATATTGTTTTTTTTTTGTAAATAAAACATTGTTATTCGTATTCTAAGTGACTTACCAAATACATAGCTATGAATTGCCTGTAAAGTCACTTAAAATGCTTTGGGTACTACCCTGCCCGTAGCCATGCCTTCAGCCACTCCCCTGAAAAAATGTGTCCCTCTTTGGACATTTGAAATGTTGAGAGGTAGGTGTTCTCCATTGTGGCAGTTCATCTGAATATGGTGTTACCAGGTGATGTCACAAACAGCAGTCAGAACAGACAACTCCAAATCCACACACACACACACACTCACACACACACACACACACTCACATGCACACACATGCACACACACTCACTCACTCACACACTCACACACACACACACACACTCACACACACACACACACACACACACTCACACACACACACACACACATACACTCACACACACACACACACACACACACACACTCACACACACACACACACATACACACACACACACACACACACACTCTCACACACACACACACACACACACACACACACTCACACACACACACACACACACACACTCACACACACACACACACACACACACTGCCCCCTGATCTATGGATTTGCTCTTGATTTAGCTATCTGCAGGATACCGTAACTATACCTCCTGGTCTGCTTTAGTCCTTGACCCTCTGGGATAAAACCTTCTACAAAATAGTCCAGTATAAACCTAAAACGTGGGCCCCATATTGAAAACACAAGGGTCTTTATTTATGAAAGAGGGAATTGACAAGGGAATTTCTAACGTAGAGCCAATGTAGCCAATCTATGACATGTCAATTTGAGATTCCCTTGTCAATTCCTTGCAATGCCCTTTTTCATATTGCCCCCATTATAGTCTGTCCCTATAGTAAGCAGCACCCGTATAGTATGGTGCCATTTTATGGAAAGAGTCATTGGAAAGGAAAAGCAGTGCTTTAATGGATGTCCCACAGTACTACACTGTCACACTGTCCCATAGAACTTGCCACACTGTCACATTGTCTCATAGTACTTGCCACGCTGATACATTACCCCACAGTAATTACTGTACTGTCACATTGTCCCATAGTACTTTCCACACTATCACGATGCCCCACAGTACTTGACACATTTTCACAATTTCACAGAGTTCTTGGCACACTGTCACATTGTTCCAGAGTATGTGCACACTGCCGCACAGTACTTGCCATTGTCATATTCCCCCACTGTACTTGCCATTGTCACATTCCCCCACTGAGCTTGCCATTGTCACATTGCCCCACAGTACTTGCCATTGCCACATTCCTCCACAGTACTTGCCATTGTCACATTGCCCCACAGTACTTGCCATTGTCACATTGCTCCACAGTACTTGCCCCACAGTACTTGCCAAACATTTGGGCATACTGCTGGGAAAACCAATGTCCCTAGAAAAGTTCATAGACCAAGTAAATGATATGTCCACCATGAGCAATATTGGTGCCGACCCTTACACACTGCCCTCTTGCAGACATAGAAGCACCACCACTATGAATTTCAATTATAGGGGAAAAGCATTTACTTTGACAGTCGTCAAACGCCTTTAAAGGGAGTCTGCCACCTAAACATTGCTTATACCATGACTGTATCACCTAAACACTGCTTATACTGTGACTGTGTCACCCAAACACTGCTTATACTGTGACTGTGTCACCTTAACAATGCTTATACCATGACTGTATCACCTAAACATTGCTTATACCGTGACTGTATCACCTAAACACTGCTTATACCGTGACTGTATCACCTAAACACTGCTTATATCGTGACTGTATCCCCTAAACACTGCTTATACTGTGAACGTATCACTCAAACACTGCTTATACTGTGACAGTGTCACCTAAACACTGCTTATACTGTGACTGTGTCACCCAAACACTGCTTATACTGTGACTGTGTCACCTAAACACTGCTTATACTGTGACTGTATCACCTAAACACTGCTTATACTGTGACTGTATCACCTAAACACTGCTTATACTGTGACTGTATCCCCTAAACACTGCTTATACTGTGAATGTATCACTCAAACACTGCTTACACTGTGACAGTGTCACCTAAACACTGCTTATACTGTGACTGTGTCACCCAAACACTGCTTATACTGTGACTGTGTCACCTAAACACTGCTTATACTGTGACTGTATCACCTAAACACTGCTTATACTGTGACTGTATCACCCAAACACTGCTTATACTGTGACTGTATCACGTAAACACTGCTTATACTGTGACTGTATCCCCTAAACACTGCTTATACTGTGAATGTATCACTCAAACACTGCTTATACTGTGACAGTGTCACCTAAACACTGCTTATACTGTGACTGTGTCACCCAAACACTGCTTATACTGTGACTGTGTCACCTAAACACTGCTTATACTGTGATTGTATCACCTAAACACTGCTTATACTATGACTGTCACCCAAACACTGCTTATACTGTGACCGTATCACCTAAACACTGCTTATACTGTGACCGTATCACCTAAACACTGCTTATACTGTGAATCAGAATATAAAAAAAATAAAAAAAATGACCTTCTTAGTAGAATTACAGCAAGTGCATTAATTAGGAGCAAGTTGGGTTTTACATGTGCCTGAAGAGTGTCCCATGTATGACATCACCCTGCGGCTTGCTATGCAAACTAACTGCTTTTCAAGCCACGGGTGATGTCATACATAGGAGACACACTTGTTAAACATGAGTTTAGCTTATGTTCTACCTTTGCTGCTAACACAATGATAATTTGAGATTTCTTTTTGTAATTATCAGCAGTCATAGTAAAAGCGAGTCCCTTTAACATGGAGTCAGATTCCCTCGGCCTCTCACTCGTATCCCTGATACTGTACAATACGAGCGGAATCTATTTCTTTTTTTTTATGTCTAATTTTTTTTCTGTTTTACAAATGCTATAACAAGCTGTTAAACTCGCTCAGAGCACTGCAAACAGCATTTGGTATCTGGCAAGGGCTGCCGTTTGGCTGGGTCGTGGGCCAGCTACAGATACGAGATGATGAGGCTGTCTCGCTACAGGACCGGCTAATGTTATGGAGCTCCAGGTGCGAAATACAATCAGAAGATACGCTGGAAAAATCCACAGACACGCACAGCTAGCCCGTGTGACAGTGCCTGCACACACACACACACACACACACTATCTCCTGAACCAGTGTCCACCACCACCTAAACAATTACAGGTCACCACAGGATGATAGGTGCAGATGATTAGCTCGGAAAGCATATAATGGATCCAGGCTGGGTTTTTTTCTACCCCACGCAGAGGGCACATTTGTTTAATCATGGAAAATCACAGGATCCTTCCCTTCCCTGGACATAGGGGGGAATAAAATCCATTCCAAATGAGCCGGTGATGTCATCTTCCCAGGATTCCGCCGTGCGGAGCCCTGCAGCCAATCAGAGTGCTGGGATGGGGCATATGGAAGGTCCAGTGGCGCACAGTAACTGCATGGCAGTCATTAACAGGCCATATGTCGATCCCCGCAGTCTGATTGGACCCGTTCCACCGCCACACAGCATAATACCATACAAATATATAATTACTACAAAGTGAGTGGTTTACCCAGGAAATTAAAGAGAATTAAAGCCAGGCTAACAGGTTTCGTTTGGCAGATTTATTTATTTCTTTGTGTATGTGTATTACACACGTCCCAATTATTAGGAGGTATGATTATTAATTTCACATCACCAGCCTGTTCCGTAGTGCTCTACAATGTGTTGGGAAATATCTTTGGTGAAAGCATTAAAAAATAGTTTTATACATTTTTGAACAGTCCTGTTCTGTAGAGTAACATGGCACTAATTGGTTGCCCCCCCCCCCCCCCCCACCCCCTTCAGTGACAGCATTGTGCAGCCATTTATGTAAATTACGTATTATATGTTGAATTATTATGGTACAAATGGTGACAGTAGCCAGAAACTAGATAGCCTTTTGTGTCATGTAATACAATGTTTTGAATGTGTCTGTGCTGTCTTCTGTGTATGACATCACCTGTGTCTTGGCATGCAGATGAATGGTTTTTCAATGAAAAATGTGTAATTTGCATATCAGATCACAAGGTGATGTCATTAGCAGGAGACAAAAGAGAAACATTTATGTGCAATCTTTTTGTGTGCCTACATTCACTGTATAAACATTGTTTAGGTGACAGGTGTAGGATTTGTGCCTAGGGATAAACATGACCAAGGTATACCTGATAATACATTCCCCCCACCAATAAAGAGACAGACAACTGAGTGGCTAGAAAGGTCGCAGTCTTTATTGAAATGCTGCAACATAAATTGACAGCTAAAATATAGCTGAAATAAGTAACGAATATTACTGTAAACCAAATATGGTTAAAACTTTATAAATAAATAAATAACCGGGCATATACAATTATTTATATATATACAAACATTATATACATATACATATATACCAACCAACACATGCTTTTATAACCATAAATATAAACAACATGAAACAATACTACTGAACCTTAGCGGTAGCGTGTGCCTTATCCTAGACCATCTAGGATCAGGACCCCGAGAATCTGGCGCAGGCGTACCACATGACTCACGGCTACTGACGTCCCTGTTTGCACAGTAGCCATGCCTCACTCCCCAGGGACAAGCCCATGGGGAGCCCGTGCAGCTAGCTTCCCACAGCTACTGCCCAACCGGGTTGGCCATACCCCAGATGACCAACCCCCTGCACAAGCGCCAAACCTCGGGGACCCCCGCTGCCACTTCCTTCTTCGTCACCTAGGGATGGGAGGGAGGGAACTTGTCATTTTACTTTAAACAGGAAATCATTTCTGTAAATCCTGCAATATATAGCCTAAGGCCATCCCCTCTATCCACTCATTGCCACCCCCCTGCCATGCCCTTATTGTGCTCTCGGCTTAACTGACAGGTGAGGGAAATGACAGGAAACCTTTGTCATGATGGCCTTACATATATTGCATTATTCCAGGCCAGAACTGGTTTTAAATACAGAGGAATATTTATTAGGTTTTATTTTCTTTTTTTTCTCGTAGAGCAAAACTGGATTTAGAGACGGTACAATAGATTTTTTTTTTTTAGAAAAAACAAATGTTGTGGTTAAACTGCAGCACTGTGATGGAGAGCATGCATCTCCCCACCTCGCTCCACAGGATGCAGAACGCGTGTTCACACCCCTTGAGGATTTCACCGAAATGTGTCTCTTTCTTGGCACCGGTGCTGACTTTAAAACAGGACACAGGCACTGCAAACCACCCCAAAAAAAAATAAAAAAAAAATATCCATTCCCAGAGCTGGCAGGAAAAACTGATTGGATCTTAACCACTTGTAAATCTGTTTGAATTCTCAGCACCTGCTCCCGTATCAGAGGAATAGATGCTGCAAGTCTGCCCAGCCCACTGGGGTCTGCGAGGGTGCTGCAGCCAGCAGGCTGTACAGGGTTGGATGGTTACAACAAAAAAAACATCTGTGCTAATATTAAAGGGGCCGTCCCACCCGCCGTGTCCAAAACAATATACGAGTGCAGTGTAAATAATGTTATTGCTGTTCTGATTATCTCCCAAAACCTTCCTTTATTACCTCATGGCAGCACACGAAGCTGGCTGAAATCCTGCCCCCTGCATTCTGAGCACTTGAAACGTTTGAGTTCAATAGAGAGAGAGAGAGGCTGATTCCACAGTAATGGACTCAAGACGGAACTTTCATAGAAGGGGGAAGGAAAACTGCTACCGATGAGACAGACCTCCTGTGTGCTCCTTAGAGGGCCTGGTGAAATTATTTTCAATGTCAAAACTAAAAGAAATTACAAAGTACTTGCATGTGTGTATATGTCTATATAGTTAAATCATGTACAAAAAAACAAGCTGCATTTTGGGTACGTGGTACTGCCCCTTTAAGCGTCGACGCCGCTTTCTCTGCTGTAAGCTGCTGAGAGTTGAGCTCTGAATGCCGCCCTGCGTATTAGACACTGAAATGTCATGTCTTTCCAACATAACAGAGCTCCACTGAAAGGTGTAATTACCTGACAGAGGGCTAAATTGCAGTAAAAGAAACGGTAAAATGAAAGACAATGGGGGGGGGGGTCTTTGTACAGTGCCCAGGGCAAGAGGCGGGTGCTGAGTGCGGAGAGCAATCACCATGGAAACGGACAGTTTTGTCTGGCGGACTGCTCCACTTTTACAACTCTGGCCCAGAAAGTGATCTGTAGGAAACATAGAACCGAGAGCAGCCCTGGGTAACAAATGTGTGTTTTACTAAACAAATAAACACACAAAATTGCAATATCTTTTAAAGATTAAAACAGTGATGAAAAATTGTTCTATACATTGTGTTAGTGAGATTGCATGCAGATGCATCCAATAAGAGAAAAATAGGTGTTACATGTGTCTGTGGAGTCTCCTGTATATGCAAGAAGTTGAGAAGATAATTGTTTGCAGCAAAGCTGAAAGGTTTTTCCAACTCAGCTGAGCTACTTTGGCCTAAGTGTGCAATGCCCTTGTCAACTGCCCACTGTTCCCTATTTAATGAACAAAGCCCTATTAAGAAGTATATGTGATATATGTAAGTATGGGGGACCTATTTTATTGTGCTACTTCCGACAGGTAAGTTGGCACTCTGGTAAAAAAAAGCAGTCAGTTTTTAAATTTATAAAAAAAAAATAATTGTCCAGGTAAAGTTATAAGTTGGAATAATCGCTGAACACCTTGAGAGAAGGAATATTTGGAATCAGAAAAAGTGAACATTACACCACCCTACTTGACTCCATCACATGGGTGCTGCCTAAACTTCACTCAGAACAGGATCAAAGTCCACAAATGTGTCAATTTATCATTACACTGGATCCCTAACGAGATCCCATCTGCTGGTATGCGAGTTTGGACGAGATCCCAAACTAAATTAGAAAAAAAAAAAAAAACGTATAAAAACAATATTAATTTAGACAAAGGTGGGCCTAAATACTTACTTTTCACGGCAAAGAAGTAAGAGATTGTTCCATTTCAAATGAATGTTCAGATCCCTGACGGTTTTAGGCTGTGAAACGCGTGGTTTCATTTGTCGATGGTGTTTAGCTTTCTGTAACGTTGCATGTGGGGGATATGCCATGAGTTTCTGCACTGACAGGCATGTCGCTCCTATGGATTTCTAGTAAGTGACACTGATTAGTCACAGACCCTGATACATTGTAATGGAGTAGAAGGCTCGCCCATAGACTACAGCCCTTCCTACCTCAACCATTTCTACATAGGACATTCTTTGGGGCTTTGCCAATAGCATGTTCAAAAATATTCCAACCTGTATGTTTAAAAACTTAGATTGTGAAGGCAAAAAAAGACATCAAGATTTATGTCATCTGCCCTATACCTAAAGATCAGATTTATTTATTTATGAGGATGTGCCTGATGGTGGGATGCCCTTTGGGATGTGTACAGTATTAGCCTTTACGGCTTCCACTGGAAGGTCATTCCAAGTATCTACTGCTTGTGCGGTAAAATTCCATTTTCTCACCTTTCCCATGTGTCTTCCACTCTCTAACTTTTTATTATACTTTCTCCTTTTTTTTTTGTTTAACCCTTTATTATATTAAAAATGTTATCCTGGATTACAAAGAAAAAAATATAATTTTGTAAATTCTGGTTTATATAAAGCAGATGTTATTGGGGTATGATGTGCAGCTAACCCCTTCTTCTATTACTCATCCATGATGTCCATATCAAGGAGTTGCTGCCTTTTCTGGAATATTTACCCTGTCATGGTTCTACCCTGACTTCCTGACCCAAATCTATAACATATTCCTCTTTTCACCTGTAGTGGCCTTCCTACCCTTGTTTTGCACTGTTGCTGCTCTCAGTGGTGTCAGCTAGGCTTTGTTAATTTCCCTGCTCTATAAGTAGCCAGACCTCTGTATTAGCTGGATTTTTGCATTAAAGTAGACTGCCTTGCTACTGTGATCTACTCAATCTGGCTCCTGATCTGTAGCTGGAAGCTGCACCTATCTATTATACTGGCCTAGAACTTGGACCTTATCATGGAGGGTTCAACCAACCCAAGGGAATAATATCTTCTCCAGTGACCATCCTGCTAAAACATAATTATCCCGTCTTTACCCTATCTAGGGTACCTGCCAAACTGCCCTATCCAGGGTTGCCTGTCTAGCTGCCCTATCCAGGTTTACCTGCCCCAAGATAGGGCAGCTTGGACAGTAATGCTTATCTGTGATAACTTTCCAAACTGCTCCATCTTGGGGTACCTGGTAAGCTGCCCTATCCGGGGTCACCACTCAATCTGCCCTATCCAGGGTTACCTGCCAAGCTTCTCTATTCAGGGATTACCTGCTAAACTGCCCTATCCATGGGTTTCCTATCAAGTTGCCAAGTTTGTACCAGAAGACTCCCAGGCAAGAGTTGTTCCTAGATATGTATTATTTTATCCAGCCCTTATTACAGTCCTTGATCCTTTCTATCCCTACATTTGTTCTCAGCCATCCACTATGGACCTAGGTGCAGAATCCTCATCCATCCCTGCACTGAGACTCATACCAGACCTAGCAAGGACCTGACATACCCTTTTATTGTCCATTCATTAAATTCTCTCTAACTTATTGATGTCCTTTTCAAAGCCATTATCTTTAAAATTCAACATAGGATCCGAAGTGAGCGTGTTTCTCCTTATTTATGAATTTAAATAGACGTATATGTACGCACAGGAGATGTCATTGTTATGCTTCTCTTGCCTCAGGAAGACACATTCTGCATTTGTCATTTCTTGGAGTGCGGTGGGACCACGCCCTGCCAGTGACTTTATCAGTATTTTGGGCTGAATAGTAATTAGGGTGAGCTCATCGTCCTCGAATAAAAATCAATCAGCTGCACGCTAATTTATTTCGTCCTTTCTCGTCTGCAATGTCAACACGGGGGGCCACATAACGAAGAGGGAAGCAAATTCCAAGGAAACCTCGACAAAAAGAAACCGGAAAGGATTTATTACCACAGGGGTCATTTTCGAGAAATACGGTGCTGAGATGAATATGTACGAAGGCTAACGAGATTACTGGGTGAACAGCAGCTGAGATCTGGCCAGCAATGTGGAGCAACAAAGCAGTATTATAATAAAATCATCGAATGACGATGGATGATTCCTTTTAACCTCTTATTTAAAAAGGACACTCCAGTCTCAAGTCATAATACATATAATGTGTATATAAATACATAAAAACACAAACTGATCCATGCACATTAATGTTTTTTTTATTTTTTATTTTGTTATATTATTGCTGTAAAAATTGACTAGTGTTGGATTGTCTCCTATGCAAGATCTGTGTGTCTCCAGGTCACAGGGCTTCCATAGAAAAGGGCAGGAGTATTTATTTACTCATGGACTGGATCTACTCTCTATGGAGAGTCACTATATATATATAGAAAAAAGGAAGGTTTGTATTGAAGCAACCAGAGCTCCTGGCATATAGTTATTAAGTACATAATATGGTACCTATGTTGCTCCATTAGAGTAACAACCTACACCTTGAGGGTCAAAGGGATGCTGTCAAACCTAAACATTGCTTACACCGTGAATGTAGAAAATACAAAAAAAAATAAACAAAATGATCTAAAATTGCAGGGAAAATGCATGGAATGGTTTAAATACGTCTCCTGTTTGTGACATCACCTGTGGCTTGATATGCAGATGAACACATTTCCAATCTCTTTCTGCCACAGGGCCATTGTTAGGTTGACCAAAGGCCCCCAGTTTCCGGAGACATATCCCAGGACCAATGTGTGTTTGGAAGTGTTTCGGAATCAGTGTTATGACATTTGCCCAGGCAGTCCAGAAAAAAATAACAATCCAAAGCCAGGTAACCATGGTAATGATTGTTGTTTGTCTAAATGTAACTATTACATTTTCCCCATAAACACAAAGCAGATACATAATCTGTGGACAATATGTTCATAAAAGGATTTTTTTTTTTTTTAACTCTCTACAAGCCTCATTTAAAAAATCTGGACACCTTATCCAAGAGGGCTAGACCAGCCATTATGTTCATTTGAAAAACGTCCCTGACATCTATTAGCTTTAAAAAAAAAAAAAATCCTTTTCACGGCTTTTACTTGACAAATCCTCTGATTAATAAATAAATCATTGCCAAACAATTAAGCTGAGGCTTTAGGAATCATCAAGCAGGGTTTACCCAGAATCCCCCAGGAGCGGCCTGGGTTCCTCCCTGCTTATCTCGCTGTAGTTAGTAGGAGAGACATTGTGTTAGTGGCGCCTGAGCTTGGGTACGTCTAGCTGGGGTTGTTACTGTTGGAATGATTTACATACATTACTAAGTGACAGATGACAGCAGTGTGCCAGCTCAGCTAATAGCTGATTAATGATGTACAGTTGGCCAACGTTGGATCCGATACCTGCTCTTTAGGGGACTTCTAAAGCTGTTCTCGCCACTTTCATTTTTTTCCATGCTAAACCGGTCTGTTGACGCTTTCCATTCATCTTTTGAGAGCAGTGTTGTTTTTTTTTTTATTTATTAGTAAAAACCCCAAAGTTTTTTAATGACAAATTCCAGCAGTTTTAGCTTTCGTATTATCCTGCTTTTCCCGAGCTGATGGAATAAATGTGTGATCTAAATACATAACTGATTAAAAACAAGTATACACCGAACAGTCATAACAATATGACCATTTGCCTAATAATTCTCCCCTTTTTCTACCCATCAGGGCATGGACTCCGCTAGACCACTGAAGGTGTGCTGGGGTAACTGGGACTAAGACGTTAGCAGCAGATCCTTTAAGTCCTGTAAGTTGCGAGGTGGGGCCTCCATGGATCTGACTTGTTTGTCCAGCACATCCCACAGATGCTCGATCGGATTGAGATCTGGGGAATTTGGAGGCCAAGTCAACACCTTGAAATCGTTGTTGTGTTCCACCAATCCACTCCTGAACCATTTTTGCTTTGTGGCAGGGAGCATTATCCTGCTGAAAGAGGCCAATGTTATCAGGGAATACTGTTTCCATGAAAGGGTGTACATGGTCTGTAACAATTCTTAGGTAGGTGGTACATGTCAAAGTAACATCCACATGAATGGCAGGACCCAAGGTTTCCCAGCAGAACATTGCCCACAGCATCACACTGCCTCCCCCCTGCTTGCCACCTGTCAGGGGTCATAATGTTATGGCTGATCGGTGTAGTTTCCAGCTACTAATTTCCTGGAGTTTTTCTTTTCAAAGCGAAGCCCTAAGTGAATTTTAAAAATATAAACATGGAGTTAGTCCAAGCAAGAGCCAATGGGAAGCTGAGAAATTAATGTGGTCTATATACTAAACTGTGAACTGTGGGGAACTGTCAAACCTCAGGACACATTTCTCTAACATGATTATTTTTCAAACAGAGCTAGTTTTCCCCATGTTTTGCAAACCCCTTGTCATTTCCCCTCTGACTAATCTATTTGTTGAAAGGTGAGCTGAAGATGATTGGCTACCTGTAGACTTAGTATTTGAGACATTACTTATAAAGGGAGGCTTCTCATTAAATAGAATGTAGAGATTAACAAAAATATATGAAAAATGATCTATACATTGTGTCGGCAGAATTGCAAGCAGATGTATACAATAAGATACGCTACGAGATGATATGCTAACGTATCATCTCGAGAAACCACACACACCTTCCCCCCCAAAAAAGTGGTGTTATTACCAGTACATGGAGTATTAGGATGATCTACGCACATAAATGTCATAACCAAATTGGCCAACTATAAAGAAGGCACATCCGTTTGCATTACACACATACAAAACATTACTCATGTTTCAATTGGCGCAACAGGAACAGGGATTATTTTTCTGGGAATCTGTTATTCTAATTTTTCTTGCATTTTGCATAAAGTGATATATGAGATCCGGCTTATACATTTCTCAAAGTAGGGAAAATAATCTGCCCGGAATAGAATTGACCATAACTCTGGAAATAGGGGATTCTGCCCCCCACCCCTCACCCTCTCCACAAATTGTAACCCTTTTGCTTTGTTGTTGTTAAATACTGAAAGGATCAATTTTCGAAAAAAACAGCCAACATTGGTATCCCCCCCCCCCCCCCTTCCCTGCATCTCTAATGGAGGTTTGATTGACAGGTTGATTGGATGATTCATTGAGGAATTGATAAATACATTAAGGATCCATTTAAACAGTGTATTTTACTCCTGATATGGGTTGGGAGCTGCCGTTTCTTTAAATTAGTCTGTGATTAAGAACCACTGACGTATAAATACACGTAATCAACATGGCACCTTGTCGTTACCAACTCGTAATTATTGAAGCCCAGTAATGTAACCCTAATGGTTCCGTTTGGTTACTCAGACCCTCTAACCTTTCTCTACCTGTTCTATTATGTGTATGTTTATTTTACACCCCCCCCCCCCCATTGTACAGCACTGGGGGATACAATGGCACTTTATAAATAATATGATAACCGTTATATGTAAGTTTGTATATAGAATCCACATTTCTCAAAGGATTTGAATTTATTCAAACACTAAGAGTAATTCATTATCTGGTTCCTCTCTAGAGACAAAGGAATTGTATATACTACAAGCAGTGTGTAAAAGTTATGGGTGTCCTGTAGAGAATGAGCTGATCTGGATTCACTGCTGGTACATTTTTGTCACTATAGGGCCAGATGTTAGAATATTGCATGAACTTTTCTGCATTGTTTGAGTCTAAAACATTTGTTTTGATACTGGTGAAGCTAGACAGATGCATACACAGGGCAATAGGTATATTTGGGGCTTGACAAATCCCAGGGTGCCAGGGAGGTTACAATCCCTAATTTTGAGTCTTAAACTGTTGTGATCGTTTTTTTACAAAATGCTATGGAGGTACCCTTTTTTCGGGACTCCTAAAAATAGCTAGACTGGTTCCAGAATGGGTCTGTCTGGCTCCTAATCTCTATAAAGCCCTTAGTTAAGAAGGAAACACCTGGAAACCTCAGACCTATAGACCATTTTATGGCATTTATAGGTTTTTCCGGTTGCAAACCAGAGCCCTTCGACACAGCCCGTGACCAACAAGCATGTGAACTCACACTGCATGTGCAACCATGTGGCCACGTTAGAGAGGGACTCAACTCACTGGCTGATCCTTTAATTAGGCTGAAGGCAACTTCTGACTGATGCTCCTCTGGACAACTGTTTACAAGCAATTGATGTTTGATTTCTAAGTCATACACTGACTTCCAGGCTGCACTATCATGGGAATCTTTCTTTGCAACATACCAGCAGTAGGGGAGGAGATACCAAACACACCTGCAGTAGGGGAGGAGACACCAAACACACCTGCAGTAGGGGAGGAGACACCAAACACACCTGCAGTAGGGGAGGAGACACCATACACACCTGCAGTAGGGGAGGAGATACCAAACACACCTGCAGTAGGGGAGGAGACACCACACACACCTGCAGTAGGGGAGGAGATACCAAACACACCTGCAGTAGGGGAGGAGACACCAAACACACCTGCAGTAGGGGAGGAGACACCAAACACACCTGCAGTAGGGGAGGAGCCACCAAACACACCTGCAGTAGGGGAGGAGATACCAAACACACCTGCAGTAGGGGAGGAGACACCAAACACACATGCAGTAGGGGAGGAGATACCAAACACACCTGCAGTAGGGGAGGAGACACCAAACACACCTGCAGTAGGGCAGGAGACACCAAACACACCTGCAGTAGGGCAGGAGACACCAAACACACCTGCAGTAGGGGAGCAGACACCAAACACACCTGCAGTAGGGGAGGAGATACCAAACACACCTCCAGTAGGGGAGAAGATACCAAACACACCTCCAGTAGGGGAGGAGACACCAAACACACCTGCAGTAGGGGAGAAGACACCAAACACACCTGCAGTAGGGGAGAAGACACCAAACACACCTGCAGTAGGGGAGAAGATACCAAACACACCTCCAGGAGAGGATGCTATGATCATCTCCTCCTCACTGCTTGGCTGTGCATCTTGATGTTTGATGCATGCACACACCACTGACTCATGCACACACCACTGACTCATGCACACACCATTGACTCATGCACACACCATTGACTCATGCACACACCACTGACTCATGCACACACCACTGACTCATGCACACACCATTGACTCATGCACACACCACTGACTCATGCACACACCAGGCATAGAAGTTCATCTCTGCTACGTCAGAGCTGCGAGTATATCTTTACTGTATATTTACTCACTCTTTAGCATGTAATCTGACTACTCAAACAAACGGCACACAACCGGTTAAACCAAAACCAGCCCGGGCGTTATCCTCCTGCATGCCAAACGTTGGCGCCTGCAGCTTCATCAAACACGGCGAAAAAAAAGGCCCAAAGCGTTTCCGAAAAACCCATGACCTTAAGAAAGCTGAGGGATCCCAAATTCCTTCGGCCTACTAAGGTGATAAAAATCCTCCTAACAGCTGTACCTCCCTCTGCTCTGTGTCGTCCACGTTTCTCGATGCAAGGGGAATCTTTCCATCAGCGTGACCTTTCTACAGCCACAGCGGGATCAGTCCTAGACTTTTCCGTTTTTTATGGAGATTATTAAGGCAGAGCTGTGTTAATATTACATGGCCATGTGTGTGTGTGTGGGGTGAGGTGGGACGGGGTGGGGGAGAGAGAGAACTGCACATGGTGGGTAATTAGCTTGCCTACTTGTCCAGACTGTCTAAATTCTGTTCGCATTGACAGTGTTCTTCAAGTGGACCAATTAGCATAACAAATGACTAGCCAAAAGGTCTGAAGGCACCCGGTTGATTAATGCCATTTATCTTGCAAACCAGCAGCAGACGGCTGAATTGGTGCTAATGATCATATACATTTATACACATTTTATATATTTTCCCTTCTTCTGGGATTGAGATACAAACCCAAGGTAATCAGTTTGATTGAGCACAGTCGACAGGTCTGTTTAAACAGCACCTTACACCAGGAAAGCTTGGAGATTTTTTTGATTTTTACATTTTTTTGGTACTTTATTTTGAATGGATTTTCAATGTCAGCATAAGACAAAAAAAAAAGCTGCAATGCCATCTTTCAACATTCTATGTGCCATTAAACTTTAAAAACATTGTATGAGCCTCCTCCAGTGCGCCTACACAAAACAATACTCCCACGCGTTCTGCTTTGGCATGATAAGCACTCTGAGCAGGTTTTTCCACTATGTTTATTACTTGTTGCTCGAGAAGCCATTCCTCTCAATCACATTTTCTGAATTGCTACTGTTATCGTGCTATTATCTCTTACCTTAGCTCCTCCTACTTCTCCTTCTAGGCATACAGCTGTATGCTCGTCCATTTTTTTTTTTTTTTTTGAGGGACACAGAACTTTTGCAGGCCGCCCTGCAGAATGTATAATCCAACTGTGTTCAAAGAGAAATCAATTAATATGTCAAGATAATTCCTTGATTAAATAATTGACTCCTACAATTAGGCTTCCATTTAGTTGGAAGGTATTTGGGTCTATCTTTCAAAAGACGGACGCTTGGACAATCTTTTTTTTTTTTTTTTCACTTTAGCTCCTTTATTAGTTATACAGTCTGTTGCACACTTTGATTGCTGGTAAGTTTAGGTATTTGTATCAGGCACACCTACTACATGTGCCATTATACCGCATCCAAAGGATACGCTGAGATTTCTGGTATTTTTGCCATTGAGAACAGTTCAATCAGTAAAGACAAGTTACTGTTGAAAGTAAATTTGTCATTTCGTTGCAAGTTATTCCTTTTTTTTGTCCATTCTTACAATCACACAGACTCTGTTAACTGTGTCAGAAGTGATATAGGGAATAATAAATGAACTCCGAGAGAGTGTACAGCTATTATTCACCCGTTGGACTCTGCTCATGTTATACAGTGGCACAGCTTGCCGACATTAAATATTTAGGATTGACAAAAGATCCATAAAAGAGCCAACATTTGCATAGAGGCATTGTAACAAATGTCCAACATCCTGATTTTTTGTACTTGCATGCCTGCCATCTTGAATAGACTCAGATCTCCAAAATGCCCATCTGTAGGATGGACAGTTCCTATTCTAGACCTCAGTCTCTAATTCATTCTATGTTTTCCCTCTTTTCTGCTCTGCATGAGTGTATCACAGACTCCACAGCACTGAAACTCACAGTAATGTGCAGTGTGTGAGTGTATCACAGAGCTCCACAGCACTGAAACTCACAGTAATGTGCAGCGTGTGAGTGTATCACAGACTTTACAGCACTGAAACTCACAGTAATGTGCAGCATGTGAGTGTATCACAGACTCCGCAGCAATAAAACTCACAGTAATGTGCAGTGTGTGAGTGTATCACAGACTCCACAGTAATAAAACTCACAGTAATGTGTGGTGTGTGAGTGTATCACAGACTCCACAGCAATAAAACTCACAGTAATGTGCAGTGTGTGAGTGTATCACAGACCCCACAACAATAAAACTCACAGTACTGTGCAGTGTGTGAGTGTATCACAGAGCTCCACAGCACTGAAACTCAAAGTAATGTGCAGTGTGTGAGCGTATCACAGAGCTCCACAGCACTGAAACTCACAGTAATGTGCAGTGTGTGAGCGTCTCACAGAGCTCCACAGCACTGAAACTCACAGTAATGTGCAGTGTGTGAGTATGTCACAGAGCTCCACAACACTGAAACTCACAGTAATGTGCAGTGTGTGAGTGTATCACAGAGCTCCATAACACTGAAACTCACAGAAATGTGCAGTGTGCGAGTGTATCACAGAATCCACATCAATAAACCTCACAGTAATGTGCAGTGTGTGAACATATCACAAACTCCACAACACTGAAACTCCCAGTAATGTGCAGTGTGTGAGTGTATCACAGACTCCACAGCAATAAAACTCACAGTAATGTGCAGTGTGTGAGTATATCACAGACTCCACAGTAATAAAACTCACAGTAATGTGCAGTGTGTGAGTGTATCACAGACTCCACAGCAATAAAACTCACAGTAATGTGCAGTGTGTGAACATATCACAAACTCCACAACACTGAAACTTACAGTAATGTGCAGTGTGTGAGTGTATCACAGACCCCACAGCAATAAAACTCACAGTACTGTGCAGTGTGTGAGTGTATCACAGAGCTCCACAGCACTGAAACTCAAAGTAATGTGCAGTGTGTGAGCATATCACAGAGCTCCACAGCACTGAAACTCACAGTAATGTGCAGTGTGTGAGCGTCTCACAGAGCTCCACAGCACTGAAACTCACAGTAATGTGCAGTGTGTGAGTATGTCACAGAGCTCCACAACACTGAAACTCACAGTAATGTGCAGTGTGCGAGTGTATCACAGAATCCACATCAATAAACCTCACAGTAATGTGCAGTGTGTGAGTGTATCACAGACTCCGCAGCAATAAAACTCACAGTAAGTGCAGTGTGTGAGTGTATCACAGACTCCACAGCAATAAACCTCACAGTAATGTGCAGCGTGTGAGTGTATCACAGACTCCACAGCAATAAAACTCACAATAAAGTTTGTTTAAGCTGCATTAAATGTGTTTAAATCTTAGTTTTTGTTAATAACGTACTTCACTCTTCTAAATTACAAAAATAGTAATCAATTGATCATAAAAGCACTGAAAACAGCCTGGTGTCAAATTTGTTACAGAATGGTCATACATATTTTTGGCATAGTGGTCCCCTTAGTCTTAGGAGCTGTACCCTCCAGATTCCTACATCCTACAGCTCTGCGTAAATCTCATTCCCTCCCTCCCCCACATCACATCCAATGCTATTTCCTCCGGTCACCGGCCCCCATTTCATTACTACACTATCCCATTTAAGCTGGCAGCAGAGTCTACAAATATACTGATATCAGCTGTTTTAGTCGATGGCTTATTGGCATGTGTGAGGGAATTCAGACCCCGACGTTCCTTTGACATCCCTCTGATCTGTCTCGATATCCTGAAACTGCCCATTAATATGTATGAGACACTCCCGCAGTGATTGCTTAAGATGTGTGTGACACGGTCAAGGAGTTTCTGCTTGTACATCTATATGAAGACAAGATGCTAAATCTAAGCCCATTGTAAGAAATCTGTACATAAACACCTTCCCTTCATTCAATCTAGATTCATATTTAGTGGACCTCTCTTGTCTTAAACCTTCATGGTAAATATTGCCTGGAGTATCTCTTGGATGAGCACCCTTCTCTCGTTCAAGTACTGCATTGTATAAAGAGACCGAATTCAATATGAGGTTCATTGACGTTGAATAAAAGCTCCCGTGTTGCCTCTCTGGCATTATCTGAGGAGCCTTGTCGGGGAAGCCAGGCAAGGTGGGTACATCCTCAGTCCCAGAAAGCCAATTTTCCGACCAGTTTTCACGTATACATACAGATCTTTAGGCATAATCTTTATTGTATCTTAAGTTAATCCCATATCAAATCATCGGAGATCAAACAAAGATGGCTTAAGAAAAGGTTTCCAGAAAGTGGGGACAATTAGGACAATGTGGTTCCTTGGTAAGGATTGCCCGAACCAAATCTAAGACTAAAACCATGATGTTCTTCTACTGGGGTGTTACACCAGCTCCAAAATAAGGCTCTGTCAAGCAACTAAAAAGGTTTTCCTTTCTAAACCTGAGACCTGATCATTCTTGGGTGGCAAAAGAACATGTATCTCTGAGTATTGATGCTATTATAATTGGCTGGGATTCCGCTGGTGGCACCTAGCAGGTTGAATGGGATGACTTGGTACACAATAGTGCGTGAGTTCCTAGAGGATCCTAGCTGCAAATCAGTTTGTGGTGCTTCCCCAGAAGTTACTCTGCAGAGGACCACCCCCTACAAACCTCAAAACGGACATGGACAGTCCAAAAAGTTGAAAAGTTGTGTACCAACTTATGTTTTATTAGAATAGACACATATATGATCTTATCGCCACATAGTTGGGGAAAATGTACTTAACCTTGAAAGTAGGACAATGGAAAGTTTTATCACATAAAGCTTCCAATCTGAAAGTTTAAGAGACGGAGGTAAAGCCAGAACCCTTTTATCGCCGGAGCGCCAAGTGTTACAGAGTTTTAGCCCAGAGACCATTGAACCCTGAGCTATGCTGAAACGTCCAATTTATTAATGACATACTAGAGCAGCACCAAGTAAACTGTTTAATTCACTCACAGGTTACATCCGTTTAATTATAGACACACTTTTTTTGTGTGTGTGTGTGTGTGTGAGATGCTGACTTTTTATTAAGTAGAGTCATTTCTCACTTTGCTTCTGCATCAACGTCCTCTGGCGTGAAGGTATCCCATCATGTACCCTTAATTATCTAGCGCACTTATAATCACTCCATAAATTAATACAGTAGCGTGCCTCTGTGGAATACCCTCCGCTCAGATAGCTTCAATCGCTATGAAAAAAAAAAAAAAATGAATAGACACAGCTGTTTTGGGGACAAGATGTTCAAGTTTCTAGAATTTAGTCTGAAAGTTATTTAGTCACATAATTTTTTTTAAACTCAATCAAGGTGGTAATATTATATTCCTAGGGGCATAACCAGGTGCCCACCAGAGGCTTCAACCAAAGTACCTATATTCATCTCAATATTTATTTTCAAATTTGTAGACCCACGATAGATGGGACTACCATGAGGTTTTTTTTTTCCCTGTATAGTTTGGACTTTAGTGATGGCTAGCTAGCATATGACACTCCAGTTCTCCCGGACTGCATTTACTCTAACGCACAACCTCTGCACTGGAAGCATAGTCCACATAGGAAAGGAACATAGTCCACAACAGCTAGACGGGTCAATGGATGTTGACCTTCAGGACTGCAGACCTCTCACGTCTAAAACTGTGGAGGATTAATGGCACCACAATTTGTTTAGCCACCCCCCCGACTTATCCAGATCTGGATGGACAGTTGCAATTAAGACCACCTTCCTGGGCTGTTTTGTATTATTTTCTCTGGTTTCCAGGGCTAAATTGCATGATGGAGGAAGATCTGACCAATCTGACCCAAGATTCCAAACAACATGTCTGCCCCCTGTTTGAGCTAAACAGAGCAAATATTCTAAACAACATGTCCACCCCCTGATAGAGCTATAAAGAACAAAGATTCTAAACAACATGTCCGCCCCCTCATAGAGCTATACAGAGCAAAGATTCTAAACATGTCCGCCCCTGATAGAGCTATACAGAGCAAAGATTCTAAACAACATGTCCGCCCCCTGATAGAGCTATACAGAGCAAAGATTATAAACAACATGTCCACCCCCTGATAGAAATATACAGAGCAAAGATTCCAAAAAACATGTCCTCCCCTGATTGAGCTATACAGAGCAAAGATTCCAAACAACATGTCCTCCCCTGATAGAGATATACAGAGCAAAGGTCCTAAACTATATGTCTGCCCCCTGATAGAACTATACAGAGCAAATATTCTAAACAACATGTCTAAACAACATATCCGCCCGATAGAGATATACAGAGCAAAGATTCTAAACAAAATGTCTGCCCCCTGATAGAGCTATACAGAGCAAAGATTCTAAACACCATGTCCACCCCTTATAGAGATATACAGAGCAAAGATCCTAAACTATATGTCCGCCCCCTGTTAGAACTAAACAGAGCAAAGAGGGCTCAATAAGATACATTATTTATATTCTTACATTACAGCATTACTATGCAAACTATCTACACTTGATGCAATCCTTCAAATAAACATTAGTTATTATTTTGCCACACTTGTCCTTTAAATTCTTCACCTGCCTTAATCTCGCCAGTTAAATGATAAAGCGTCCAGTAAGAGTATTAACATTAAGCCACAGTAAACTACTTGACACATTATACAATAATCAGCATTAGTTATATTATCTAATCTGCAAGCGCAGAGCCTCCTGCGTTAACTCCCACTACGTCCAAAATCTGCAGCCGCTGTAATATTTCAATACACATCCCATTTAGCTGGCGGACTCTCGTCCGTACCGCGGCTGTCTCCTAGCACTTCTGAGAGTAATGAAAAGTATCCCGTTTTATGTTGTTTGGGAGTCATTTGCATGGGGTAAGCGCTCTGGAACATCTCATTCATTTTATAAGGGCTCATTGTGTGCCCCCAAAAGGGACTCTGCAGCTTTTAAAGAAAATAGAGAACTTTCTATCATGGAAGCCCCCATAAATATATTAAAAACCAATATTAAAGAAATACGGAGAAACATACACATTCGCTGTAACCTTGCTACAATACTTTCTCAATATCGGGAGTCAGATTAGAGTGTAAGCTCCTTGGGTCCTAGTTGTTTTAGCCAATGTTATGTATGGAGTCTTTCTTTTAGGACTTGGGGAGACAGGCCTTTACGCAGTTTAAAAGGGACTGTATCACTTGAACATTGTTTTTACTGTGCATGTAGGGAATCAAAAAAGATTGAAAAGGATCCATACATTGATCTATACATTGCGCAGACAGAATTGGAGCAAATGTCTAAACTAGGAGACCGATGTGTTTTAAATATGTCTATGTCATCCACTGGATACATGTACTTGTTTTCCTACTAATTAAGGCATTTGCTCCACGTTTTGAACTTTATAAATGGGGTTATGTAGCCACTAAACATTCACTTCAGATGATTATTTTTTATGGATTCTGAGAAACATATCATCTTCCTGTAACCCCCCCTCAAAACAAAATAAGTGTTTTAAAATTCAATTAGAGGGGATGCTCCTATATTTGGACCTATGATGCTCCAAGCTTCAGACTGCTTGCTTTAGACCAACTCTTGAGGACCATACTCCGGAGAGTTATACAGAGTCCTAGGAGGTAAGCTACATCTTATCTTCTATTTATCTTACTCCAATGTATCCAAATTCATTACCATACCATTATACATTTCATTCAGTCACACAGCATGCCACCTTCATACAATATGACGATACACGGTAATCATCTAGCTCCTTCTACCAAATATAAACATATACATACGAATACACAGTGATCCATTAGTACTGCAAGCTGGGGATTTGGTAAATCCTTTTTAACTGTATGGGTATCAACCAGAAATGTATTATAACTTGTTTTTATCTATGTGTTTTTTAATTCTGGTACGTTTTAGAGACTAGCAGCTCACAAATTAATAATTCACCTTGAACTATAAACCATCGATGATTGAGAACAGGTAGGATGTGTCCATGTCCCGGCTGATGCTATCATTAAGGTGATGGTAGAGCAGCATTTTATTTGAGGGCAGGACAAGTGTTCAGTGCAACGGGGGAACAGGACTGCTGTTCTTTCTCAATCTCTCCCTTTCCCTGCTGCTTACTGGATCCAAAATAAAAAAACATGCAGACTAGCAACAGAGAAAAATCATAATTCTACAGCTTTCCGCACCAATCTGGATCGCTTCACATGTGACGTGATCGCCTAAAGTCTGGGTTACAGTTGTAATCGTATAAAGACTAAAGCAAATAGAATTGGCTTCCAATTGCTGTCAGAAGGCATTGGGTTTTGTGACCACGAGATTGGCGCTTTCCCACGCTATTGAGTTAAGTTTGAGCTTGATATATCGACGGCTAGAAGATCTGTGGCTAAACATTATGCATGGCTTATTCGATTGGACCAACAAATCAAATGTTCAGGGTTTGACCCTCTGCACCGAGAACATCAAAAAGACATAATCGTGTTTAATAGAGGAGAGGGGAAATGATGGCTTCTTAACGGACTGCATTACTGGAGGTGGCAACAGTGATCTTTCTCTGGATGAGTTGGACAGAAGTCTTACGTTGGATCTCTGCATCTTTAGCCATGACGTTGCTTTGACCCCGGAGGTTTATAGTTGGCTATTAAAGATCCACTTCACCTTGACAATGATCTACACTGCAATCTTAGATAATTCTAAAAGTGTAGGCCTTTATTACATATGAATAATGTGAATATACATATTCTAGAGGTGATTCATTTACTCACTGAGAAGTAGAAGGTGTTAAGGTGAGATGGGCTCAGGTAGCAGCAGATATGGCAGCTTTGAATAGACATAACACTTTTTGGAGTGAGTCTTTATTGTCACGGAGCCTCGGGGGCCTAAAGTCCCAAATAAAGTGGTCTTGCCTAGTCCCCACCACTGTGAACAGTGCTTAGGTGCTGGGGGGGTCATAGCGGGGGAATACATTTAGCTCTTCCATTAAGGGCAATGTGTATCATGACCTCAAATAACAGGAAAGCGATTCTCTCTTCACTCTGCCCATCTAACTTCTTGTCCCCTCGCCTAACATGATATATGTATCATCAGGAGCTAAACAGACTCTGGACTTGCAATAATAAATGGCCAAACCTTTCGGCTTCCTCATTTTACAAGAGAGTCACAAAAAATTATGTAATAAAACTGACTGGAAGAACTTTGCCTAAAAATAAAAGCAGGGAAAGTGGTTTGCACAGGCATACACACACACTCAATGACAGAGAGAGACACAAACAGGCACATGCAATGACAGAGAGAGATACACACACACTCAATGACAGAGAGAGATACACACAGGCACATGCAATGACAGAGAGAGATACACAAAGGCACATGCAATGACAGAGAGAGATATACACAGGCACATGCAATGATAGAGAGACGCACACAGGCACATGCAATGACAGAGAGATGCACACAGGCACATGCAATGACAGAGAGATGCACACAGGCTGACGCAGTGACAGAGAAACACACACAGGCACATGCAATGACAGAGAGAGATACACCCAGGCACATGCAATGACAGAGAGATACACACAGGCACATGCAATGACAGAGAGACGCACACAGGCTGACACAGTGACAGAGAGAGACACACAGAGGCACACGCAATGACAGAGAGAGACACACACAGGCATACACAATGACAGAGAGATGCACACAGGCACATACAATGACAGAGAGACAAACACAGGCACACGCAATGACAGAGAGAGACACACACAGGCACACGCAATGACAGAGAGATATACACACAGGCACCTACAATGACAGAGAGAAGCACACAGGCACACGCAGTGACAGAGAGACACACACAGGCACACACAATGACAGAGAGACACACAGGCACACACAATGACAGACACACACAGGCACACACAATGACAGAGAGACACAAACAGGCACACACAATGACAGAGAGACAGGCACACAGACAGACAGCCACACATACACAGGCACTCACAAACAGAGACATACACAAACATACACACACAGAGGCAGATGAACACATCGACTCACACAAACACAGGCACACAAAAAGACAAACACCCACACAGACACACACAAAGACAGATGAACACACACAGATACACACAACAGGCACACAAGAAAATGACACCTTTCCTAAAAAAGCCACAATCCAATTGCCCCTGCAGTACAGAGAGATAATTAGGTAACCGTTCACTAGGAAGATGGGGTCATTTAACCTTAGCGATATTTTCTTTTATTTGTCTGCTGTTCTCTGACTCATGGCAGAAGTGATTTCCGACGCCTTGTCTAGCTGTCCTGCTTCGCTTGCTGCCATCTCCATTTCCCGTAGGACGAAATAACTCTCCCCCCACTGCCAGGACTGATGGAATGAATCACCTTCACATGGCCAATACATGTACAGCACCCGACGTCGTGTGTGGGCTCAGAAGGCCATGGTTTGGGCTAATGGTCTATCCCATGTCTTTACCTGAAAGCTTTTCCAGCTCTCTTTGTGTTAAATAAAACTGAACTCAGAAAACAACCCGCCCCCTGCTTCCTGCATAATGAATGTGTATATTGAATGATTAACAAGTCTTCTTAGAGTCAGGGAGGAGATACTTATTGTATGTCTGCATAGGACAGGGGTCTCCATCATGCGGCCCTCCAACTGCATGAACTACATCTCCCTGAGAGGGTAGTGGATGTATGGAATAGCCTTCCAGTAGAAGTGGTAGCGGTAAACACAGTGATGGAGTTTAAGCATGCATGGGATAGGTATAAGGCTATCCTAGATATAAGATAAGGCCAGGGACTAATGAAAGTATTACTTTACTGAGAGGGTAGTGGATGTATGGAATAGTCTTCCAGTAGAAGTGATAGAGATTAATACAGTGAAGGAGTTTAAGCATGCATGGGATAGGTATAAGGCTATCCAAGATATAAGATAAGGCCAGGGACTAATGAAAGTATTACTTTACTGAGAGGGTAGTGGATACATCGAATAGTCTTCCAGTAGAAGTGGTAGAGGTTACTACAGTGAAGGAGTTTAAGCATGCATGGGATAGGTATAAGGCTATCCTAGATATAAGATCAGGTCAGGGACTAATGAAAGTATTACTTTACTGAGAGGGTGGTGGGTGCATGGAATAGTCTTCCAGTAGAAGTGGTAGAGGTTAATACAGTGAAGGAGTTTAAGCATGCGTGGGATAGGTATAAGGCTATCCTAGATATAAGATAAGGTCAGGGACTAATGAAAGTATTACATTACTGAGAGGGTAGTGGATGCATGGAATAGTCTTCCAGTAGAAGTGGTAGAGGTTAATACAGTGAAGGAGTTTAAGCATGCATGGGATAGGTATAAGGCTATCTTAGATGTAAGATAAGGCCAGGGACTAATGAAAGTATTACATTACTGAGAGGGTAGTGGATGCATGGAATAGTCTTCCAGTAGAAGTGGTAGAGGTTAATACAGTGAAGGAGTTTAAGCATGTGTGGGATAGGTATAAGACTATCCTAGATATAAGATAAGGCCAGGGACTAATGAAAGTATTACTTTACTGAGAGGGTAGTGGATGCATGGAATAGTCTTCCAGTAGAAGTGGTAGAGGTTAATACAGTGAAGGAGTTTAAGCATGCGTGGGATAGGTATAAGACTATCCTAGATATAAGATAAGGCCAGGGACTAATGAAAGTATTACTTTACTGAGAGGGTAGTGGATGCATGGAATAGTCTTCCAGTAGAAGTGGTAGAGGTTAATACAGTGAAGGAGTTTAAGCATGTGTGGGATAGGTATACGACTATCCTAGATATAAGATAAGGCCAGGGACTAATGAAAGTATTACTTTACTGAGAGGGTAGTGGATGCATGGAATAGTCTTCCAGTAGAAGTGGTAGAGGTTAATACAGTGAAGGAGTTTAAGCATGCATGGGATAGGTATAAGGCTATCCTAGATATAAGATAAGGTCAGGGACTAATGAAAGTATTACATTACTGAGAGGGTAGTGGATGCATGGAATAGTCTTCCAGTAGAAGTGGTAGAGGTTAATACAGTGAAGGAGTTTAAGCATGCATGGGATAGGTATATGGCTATCTTAGATGTAAGATAAGGCCAGGGACTAATGAAAGTATTACATTACTGAGAGGGTAGTGGATGCATGGAATAGTCTTCCAGTAGAAGTGGTAGAGGTTAATACAGTGAAGGAGTTTAAGCATGTGTGGGATAGGTATAAGACTATCCTAGATATAAGATAAGGCCAGGGACTAATGAAAGTATTACTTTACTGAGAGGGTAGTGGATGCATGGAATAGTCTTCCAGTAGAAGTGGTAGAGGTTAATACAGTGAAGGAGTTTAAGCATGCGTGGGATAGGTATAAGACTATCCTAGATATAAGATAAGGCCAGGGACTAATGAAAGTATTACTTTACTGAGAGGGTAGTGGATGCATGGAATAGTCTTCCAGTAGAAGTGGTAGAGGTTAATACAGTGAAGGAGTTTAAGCATGTGTGGGATAGGTATACGACTATCCTAGATATAAGATAAGGCCAGGGACTAATGAAAGTATTACTTTACTGAGAGGGTAGTGGATGCATGGAATAGTCTTCCAGTAGAAGTGGTAGAGGTTAATACAGTGAAGGAGTTTAAGCATGCGTGGGATAGGCACAAGGCTATCCTAGATGTAAGATAAGGCCAGGGACTAATGCAAGTATTTAGAAAATTGGGCAGACTAGATGGGCCGAATGGTTCTTATATTGACACATATGTTTATTTTTTTCAGCTAAGAGGCTGGCAGAGGAGTATGGGAAATGTAGTCCTGCAGCATCTGGAGGTCCGGAGGTCGGAGTTTGCTTAGTGGGGGAAACACCTCAAGTTTTCCCTGCACAATGTATAACTAAAGGGGTGAAATGTCTGTCTCACCTCTGCACAGCTGAAACTCCCCTTTAGTGAATAGCCCACTGTGTGTGTGTGTGTGTGTGTTTGTGTGTGTGTGTGAGTGGGTGAGTGAGTGTGTGTGTGTGTGTGTGTGTGTGTGTGTGTGTATGTGGGTGTGTGAGTGTGTGTGTGTGTGTGTGTGAGTGAATGAGTGTGTGTGTGTGTGTATGTGTATGTGGGTGTGTGAGTGTGTGTGTGTGTGTGTGAGTGTGTGTGTGTGTGTGTGTGTGTATGTGGGTGTGTGAGTGTGTGTGTGTGTGTGTGTGTAAACTCTCCAGACCTCGAGAACTACTTTATTGGCCTTTAGTCACGAGCGAGGGAATTGAGAAGGGAACTGCAAACATAAGGCCAAAGTAGCTGAGCTGGGAGAAAAGTGTCTACAATTCAGCCATACTTCAAAACTCTGCTACTTTGGCCTTATATTTGCAATTCCCTTGTCAGTAACCTGCCATTCCCTCTTTGTCATGAGCCATATTGTCTCTCGCATAGAGCTAATTTAGTTACCCACACGAGTGAAATCCGACCCTGCGACTGAATCATCGCTCTAACGCAATGAGTAACATTTAGCTAGTATTGCTCTCCGCACAGATACAGTGTAATCATTGCACCCCAGGCAGCGATGTTACCGATGAATAATTAAAAAGAAACCAATAGATTTTCTGAGAATAATGCTTTTCCGATAATGGTCTGGATGTATCTAAGGGTAATAAGGCTTACAGCAGTCTTCCTTATACAGAAACTCTAGCCTAAATAAGGTGTAATTACTTTTATAATCTATGCACTGTCCCCAGTCCTTTATGAAGCGCACTGGATATAATCTGCTAGATAGAAATAAAAACGGCAAAGCCGGCTTCGGTTAGCCTACTTTTGTAGCGGCATACGGCTGAGGCGACTATTATTCAGTGTGAGATGAATAGCAGTAATTAAAGGGCCTCCGTCACCTAAACATTGATTATCCTGGGAATGTAGAGATTTAACAATATAAAAAACAAAACCTGTACATTGTGTTGAGAAGTGCAAGATAATGCAAAGGTTTAAAAAACTGGAAGAACATAGGACAATAGGCATTACATGTGTCTGTTGTGTCACCTCATGATGACATCACCTAGTGATATCACCATTTTATTCAGGGGCACTTGTTAAAGGAATGCTTAGTATGATGAGTAAAATGTAGACTTATTTATATTATTTAAAATTCAACCCTGGAAAAATGCAAATGTTACAAGTTAATTTGCATACCTGGCTATTGGATAATGTCATAAGCAGAGACACCACTGGCTCATTTAAAAAAATATATAGATATATTCTTCTCTGAGAAAAGCAAACAAATCTCAAACCCGTTATAGTGTTATGCATAGCAAGCTTTGCAGTGTTTATTTATGGTGTTCACTTTTACTGCTTCCACTGGAAGGTCATTCCAGGTATCTCCTACTTTATCTGCTAAAATTAAAAATAAAAAACCTGATAATTCCCCTTAATTACCATCCTTTAAATGTCAGCATTTCCCATTCTGTCAAAATAATGTAATAACTTTCCTATTATTATTTCATTAATTTAATTTCTGTAGACTCTTTAAAAAAAAAAACATTGCAAAAAGACCACTTAAAAAAAAAAAAAAAAAAAAAAAAGATTTAAATAAACATCTGTTATTTTCCATTAGGGGTATTATTTTCCCTAAAAACCAAACACGTTGAGAATAAGATTTCATATACAATCTCCATTTCTGTTTTTGATTCTTTCTCTCTCTTTTTTTTTTCTCCAGACTTAACTTGAACAAGGAACAAACTTTGGAACGTCTGGTTTCGTTTGCAAAGTGCGTCAGCTAATTAACATAGCCATACAGAGAACGCGTGGCAGGCGCTGCAAGACACAGTAAGGTCACACTCTGGCATATCGCTGAAATATCTGGATGGGAAATGAAAAGGCCCCATGATCTGAGTTGTGCTTTTTTTTCTTTAATCAAAATTCTCATTTCCCTGTTATTTTTCGTTGACATTTTCATTGTGTTGGCTGATCATGTGAAACTGGAAGAAAAGGGTTCATGATTTTGAGGGTTTTTACATATTCATTTCGTAAACACCTTTTCTGGCTTCCCATATTTTTCATTTCTTTCTTTCTTTTTTTATTTTTTCAAATACCTCAAAAATTGGGGCAGTTAGTAGGTTTAGTGCATTGACTGTGTTGTGCTGTAGTTTTGCAAAAGAGCAGTCCTGCTGCATTGTCATCTATTGTTCTGCAATTTCTATTCACTAGAGTGCCTTAAAATAGCCTTTTTCCCCCCCTCCCAATGGAGATTGTACCTGCAGAGAGAGATCCAATAAACGTATTTTGTTCAGTGTCTTGGCTGCTGTGCAAAAAAAACAACAAAAAACAACAACGACTGGCCAGTTTGATTTCAAAAAGAGAGATAAAATAAATGGAAGGTGGAAAGAGAAAAAACAAAAGAGCTATCAGATTTACTAAGGAGCAAAGTGAAAGAAATGCTAAAAACAGGAAGTAAACCTGTCACTTCCCCACGATGTCAAACCGTACTTACGGCAGCCATATTGTACACATTTTCTTAATTACTTCTTCCTATTATTGTAGCTTTAATCATTTTTTTTCTTGGTGATGTCAGGGCAGTTTGGTGAAGAAATTGTCAGAACAGGCACCCAAAAAAAAAGCAGAGTTTTGCAGAGGTAACACATGCCCTCACCCATAACTACAGTAGAACCAAAACTGATAAGCACCCAGGAATGAAAAGGTCAAAGGTGACAGGTTGTTTTTTTTTAGTACATAGGTCCAACCAAACCACATAGAAACATAGAAACATAGAATGTGTCGGCAGATAAGAACCATTCGGTCCATCTAGTCTGCCCAATTTTTTTGAATACTTTTATTAGTCCCCCGTTCTCGGTCTTATAGCTAGGATAGCCTCGTGTCTATCCCACGCATATATATATATATATATATATATATATATATATATATATATATATATATATATATAACATAGCCTATCTCTATGGTTCCTCTATTGTGTTTTCTGTCTGGGACAGCAGGACCTCCACATCTTCATGATGAATGAAGCAGAAGCACAGAAGAAGCTTTAACCAGCCAATATTTTAAATCCATATTCAGGTCCCTCAAGGTCAATACAAAAATCATAGTTTCACTCAATATTAATTTATACTCATGCATAGAAATGAACATATAGGTTCAACATGCACTCACAAAGCGTACCTGCAGACACTGATGTCTTGCTAATGACCTACACAGTGTCCTGATGAAGCCGGGCTAATCCAAGAGAAATGTGTTGGTTAGGCAGACAGGAGGACCAGCGAGCTTCACATGGGCTCACCACTGATGGTCTGAGTCCATCACATTGAGTCCATGTGACTGTATCATTTCCAGTATATTCTTTATTTTCATTTATTTACTATTATTTCATTTTTTTATTAGTGATGGAGATTGTCTGCTTAGAAACCTCTCCAGTCTCCTAGTTGATGCAAGCTTGTGACTCCATATATCTGGCCCACTATAATTTATATTTTTATTTTCTCCTATATTTCGCTGAGAGAAAGAGCCTTTTTCAGAGTGCATTTTTGGAGTAGAACATGGATGGTTGGGGGACAGATTTGACAATCCGTGTTTATTAGAAGGAATTCATATATTTCCATTCTTTTTTTCGACGTGTGTAAGATACATTTTTTTTTTTTTCATTTTTCTATTTCCTGTCTTTTCTCAGAAAAAAAATGACTAACATGAATCTCTGGCCTGATTTTAATAAAGCTAGATAAAGTATCAGGAAGAGGCGGGAGGCTGGTGGGATACGTGATGGGGATTTTGGGGAAAAAAAGAGAAGAAATCTGGATCTGTTTAGAGTCAGCTCTGCGACTCAGTGATATGTCATCCCAGCAAGATAGATGTTCTATGGGGAAGCACAAACGTACTCACCCCCAGTATCTGGCAACAGGCTATCTCTCATCTCTCCTGCTCAATCTTGGGACTCCTATGAGTCCGCCCAAGTGGTATTCTGCTAATCTCACCTAACAGAGATCTGGCGGCCGACCTCCTTGCGCGACAGCGGTTTGAACTGAGTATTCATGTTGATGCGATTTTCCTTGTGCTTAATTAAGCCTTAGAAGTAAAAATGAATCAACTGCGTGTTGGAAGGTATGGGAAGCTGGCCTTGTTTCAGGTGCCTTGGGTACACAGATGTATAATCCTATAGAGGGGAGCAGGCAAGCATTCCCATTTTTTTTTCTCTACAAAGAGAAAAAGAGAGAGAGAGAGAGAGAGGGAGAGAGAGAGAGAGAGAGAGAGAGAGAGAGAGAGAGAGAGAGAGAGAGAGAGAGAGAGAGAGAGGGAGAGAGAGAGGGAGAGAGAGGGAGAGAGAGAGAGAGAGAGAGAATTGCCCAATGTTGGAATAACTAAGCACATTCTGCACGATGCATCCAACAAGATCACCGGCACTCTGAGCTACCAGTAGGCCAAAATATAATGTCACCATGTTGTCATACACATGGACTACAGCTTTAAACACCTGCCACCCACAACTGTCCAGATTCACAAGGTAAAATACCAATTGTCAGGAACAGCAGAGGAGAGCGAATTCAGAGTAGCTAGGTTGAATGACATACCTCTTCCCAAACCACTCCGCCCGCCACAGGTATCCGGCATCACGGCTAGGGCATGTTGGGAGCTCTATTCATAAAGATGAGAAAGTTTGGGGGAAAAAAGGAAGAAGAGAAGGGAAGGAAAAGTAGGAAAGAAAGATGGAAGGAAAGAAGGAGAGATATGGTTGGCACCGTTGCTTCCCAATAAATACCGGCCTTGCTCTTGCGTAAATAGAGTTAAGATTGATCAGAATGCCGGCTGGGTGACAACCCTGGGGAAGGAAGGGAAGGAAAAAAGGGAAAGAAGTATTCTAACGAAATAATGGGGCTCCTTTATCTAAACATTGTTTATACTGTGAATGCAGAGGGTAAGACAGTTATCCATGCAAATTAAATTGCAATTGAGTCATTTTTCATATCAAGCCACGAGGTGATGTCATAAACAGGAGACACCACTGACAAATTCAAAATATATGTTTCTGTTAATTGTGGCATTCGTGTGCAGTTCTGCTAACACACTAATGGTAATGGGAATGTATAAAGAGCAATTATGGGACAACGTTCTAAAGATGGAGCAGTCACCATGGCAACCAATGGAATGTTCCTGCTGATTACATAACTTTTAGAACTTTGGCCCAGAGTCGCCATGGCAACCAATGGAATGTTCCTGCTGATTACATAACTTTTAGAACTTTGGCCCAGAGTCGCCATGGAAACCATTGGAATGTTCCTGTTGATTACTTCACTCAACTTCACACCAGAAATTACACCATCTCACTTGCATAAACAATTTTAATTATCTCCAGTCACAGTAAAAATAAAACCCTGTAACCATCAGAGAGCCCTGCCATGTGTGTATCACCCACTACTTGCATGCAGATGGGTTAACATGATTTTGATTTAAGACAGAGGTCATATTAATTAAATATTGCATGGCAATTGGTGAAATCCCCAAATAATTCAAACTGGGCTGTGTACCTATCATAGTTGCCAAGTGTCCTGAATTTTCCAAGACCCTCCCATTTTTTTTTTTTTGGGGGGGGGGGGGAGACAAATCCTGTCCTGTTCAGTATTAAAGCATTCCCTTGGTTTGCACCTTTGCTCTGTATTTAATGGTTGGCACAATTATTGCTGTAACCGTCTGCGTGGGGTTAATAGTCTCCATCTAATTTCCTTTCTGCGTTTTTTGGGGAAATTTGTTTGGTCTAACACTAACACACACACAGATACACACAGACACACACACACACACACACACACACAGATACACTCATACACACACACACACACACACACACATATACACACAGACACACACACACACACACACACACACACACACACAGGGAGATAGCAGCAATCACAAAGTGCAGACCCCAGGAATGAAGAGCACCAGCTGGATAACAGGAACACTGTTCTGATATAAAGCCCAGACCTTCCTGCTGTATTAATCTGTCCCCGGTGATAAATACTGGATAATCTTGCTATATGTAATATCTTTGCTGTGCTGAGTGCTGACTGGGGACTGTTAGGTTAGACAATGATGTATTAGAGGTGAAATTCTGTAATCCTGCTCTCCACATAGAATGAACAACAGATGAGCTGAGAAATAAAGGTGGATCATTTGTGAAATACATCTCTTTTTTTTTTGGTGGTGGACGGGAGCAGTAGAGGGAGGGGAGGCCAGTGGGGAGGGGAGGGAGGGGAGGCCAGTGGGGTGGGGTGGGGAGGGAGGGGAGGCCAGTGGGATGGGGAGGGAGGGGAGGCCGGTGGGGTGGGGAGGGAGAGGAGGCCGGTGGTGTGGGGAGGGAGGGGAGGCCAGTGGGGTGGGGAGGGAGAGGTGGCCGGTGGTGTGGGGAGGGAGGGGAGGCCAGTGGGGTTGGAAGAGGAGGATGTACGGTCGGGTGGGAAAGGGAGGATGTCTGGTGTATCAAGAAAATAAAACAGCATTTTGATTTTTAAAGGCTGCAGTCACCTTTTGCATTAATAATATTAATCGTTAGGGACCCTATACATCTCGGACCTTGTAGAGGGCAATGTGAAATGAGTTGGCAGCAGTCCAGCGATAGCTTGTGTAAGTTTTGGACTTGTCCATGCAGTTTCCTTTCAAAGAAGTTCAGGAATTCTTATAAATATTAAATAAATTATGTATTCTTTTTTTTTAAATCTTCTTATGGAAGGCAAATAGGGTGATCTGTCAGACCACACATGCTGAACAAGCCCAGATGCTCGGGAGGGGTTGGGGGGGGGGCACATTTGTAGACCCATATAATGGCCCAGATAATGGCCAGTAAACAAGACAGGATTAAACAATGATTCTGTTGCCTAAACTTTCTTTTTACTGTGAATTTAGAGGATAAAAAATGATTGAAAAGGATCTATATCCATGGTGTTAGCAAAACTGCAAGCAAATGCCTAAATTAGGATTGTTTTAAGGTGTCTGTGGGGGGGGGGGGGGGGGTCTGCTATTTATGACATCACCTGTGACTTAATATGCAAAGTAGACATTTTCCATTAAATACCTGTTGATTTGCATACCATGATCCAGTTCTTGCAATTTTCACCTCCTACATATTCTAATGTCATTATTTCACTACACTGGTGACAGTCTAGTAGGGTACAGGACTCTACTTACCGATCAGAGACTCGCTTTTAATTGCATGCATTCCATTAATCATGCACTCACTTATTGGCGCACTGCAATTCAAGCTGTCTGTTGAGGCCATCGTCGCTCCTGTCTTGGAAGATGTACAGCGAGAAGTCAGCTTGTGTAATTATTACGGCACCAAAAAAAAACAAAACATGTTTATTAGTGCTATTTATCAGATACAAGACGATTACATCTTGGCGTCTGGATACACACTTGGCGCACTCTGGGGGAGTTAGAAAAGGTGCCCTGTTTCAACTCTGGCTTGGCATCCCCCCACCATCCAAGTCAGTAAGCAACAAACACCATGGTTAACTAGTAAGGGTTAACCCATAGCATGTCGCAAGTCTCACTACGTGACAAGGCTTCTTACGGAAGTGAAAGCCTCAAGGATGGCGGATCATGATAGCAACCTTCTACTGAGTTCAGTTACCCCCCTCTAGGGTCATCCTGTTTTTATCATGATTTAACCTACTGCTTGCTTGGTGAATGACCAGATCAGAAATTATTTTGTGAATATACACTGCCCTGGCACTCATGGTGTTAAACTGGAGCACCCACCGCATAGCTGCCAATGGTTGTGGGATCCTGACCCAGCATATTGGCATTGGCTTGGCCCTTTATGAGCAGCCAAAATGTAAAATAATGACACCCATCATCTGTACCAAGTAGACTTGATCACAGTCTTGTGGGGGGGGTCAAACAATGCCACGTGACCTCCCGTAACCTTGCTCACTGCAAGCTCCGCCCGTCACATCCTGGGCCACAATATCAGGCTGATGGCAGGTACAGTACTTCATTGGCACTATAGGGTTAACAGATCACAAGCCAGTAGATAACGCACATCAGAGACTCCTATTGATCCTAGCCGGCATCAGGAACAGTATTTGTTTCAATAAAGGAATTGTGGAGAGCATCAAAGAGCCAAAGCTAATTGTATTGATACAAAGCTTTTAATAAACTTGGCTAGTTTGGCTCTTCCTGTCACTGGCAGCCGTACGACATTCATATGGGTGGATCATATAGAACTGTCAGGCACTGAGGAGAACTCGCGGAGCTGTGGATACAATGTCTACATTCACTGTATAGATCTGAGTTTCTACGAGCAGGACATCATTCATTTGTATTATCCTGTTTTCATGTCCGTATGGTTTTAATTATTGTAAATAGTTTTTACAGCGATGGAGATTGCCAGATTTCTTGAAATTGTTGAGAAAATGTCTGTGTCAATCATGTAAGATAGGAGGGAGCAGAGTCTGACTGAATGGGAATGATAACGTGAATGTGTATGTGAATGCTAATGTGAACAGCTAGGAGGGTTGGCAGCGGAGCAGGAATGAATGCACATGTTCATATAAATAATTAGGAAATCAGACACTGTGGTTGGAGGGAGCAGACAGTGAGACAGACACAAGATATCAGTACTAGAGTAGAAGAAGGAGCACAGAACATGCAGACGGTGTATAGACTTACACTTATTGTGTGTTACAGCACATAAGCCTTAAAAGGTAAGTGTCAGAGAAAGCCATTTTATATGGTACCTCTTTAAGGTAAACCGCGTAATTTAACACAGTGCTCTGCTGGCTCCCACAGAGTCTTGGGGGCATCTGATATTGCCATAGCTTACACAATACAGACTACATTAGATGAAAAATGTGTTTTAAACGTTTTAAATGTAATTTGCATATCAAGCCGTAAGGCGATGTCATAAGTAGGAGACTCCACAAACACATATAAAACATATGTCTTATTTTATGTATTTCCTTGCAATTCTGCTCACACAATGTATAGATTTTTCATCATTGTGTCTTCTCTACATTCACACTATAAGTTTAGGTAGACAGAATCCCTTTAAACCGGTGTTTCTTCCATTTATATGGCTTCTATCTCGAGTTTTAACCCTTTGGTTGTAGACTTCCACCAGAGCATATACGTCATCTGTTGGCAGGCCCCCTCCACTCCGACACCTCCCCCCCCCCCCCCCCCCCCCGCAGCAGTTAAAGGATAGATTCTGCAGCAAAGAGATACAAAAGTGATTTTTCAATCTCCTATTGTCGCTCAATGCACAGCTTGCTTTTTTTTTATGTATGGTGCCACCAAAAATTAGCACTCCCACCAAACAGGTGTCCACGGAGTCATTAGCGTGTGTCTGCATCTATCGAACCTGCCTAATACTGTTTATCAAACCCGGCCTCTAATGCAAACAGCCGGCATGTGAGATTATGTCTTCAGCCATTATGGATAAAGAATAGAGCTCTTTACATCAATAATACTGCTGATTTCCCCATATTGATCAGATCTTTAATTTTTAACCCTTGTTAGTCTATAAACTGCCATTAAATTGAAGGCATTTTGCACAGCTTTAACCAGGGTGTAACCAGGGTGCTGTAGTTGGATTATTTGGTTTATTATCCGGGCTGTCCTTAGTGGGACAGCTAAATATCATTTGTACTGCAAATGTACAGAATAAAAAGATTGAGTGTTCCATAGAACAATTTTACCAGCCCACCCATTATCATCAGAGACAGACACAAATACAGAGTCAGAACAGACATGCTGACATATTGACAGATTTACAAGATAATAGATTAGAAAGATGGAAAGGACTACACACTTGGGCATTAAGATGTGACAAGTGACCCAGACCATGGGAGGAAATTTCCATTCTGCCCCCCACTTGCCAGCCCTTCCATGAATGAATTTACCCTCAGCGCTAATCTACATTTACCCTTTAAAACAAAGCAAGGCTAGGTGTGAACTCAATAAAGAGCCTTATCCTAGTATCTCCATCCATCACACATAGGACAGTCCTCTGTCAATATACCTGACCACTCTTGTTAATACATTGTTACCATAGATCTGGTATTGATCAATCCAGCATCGGGCAAGTCAATCAGGTCGTCTTACAGAGACTGGAAACGTGTGCATCACAATACAAGCCCCATGGACCCCGCTATCTGATGTCCTTCTCCCCGAACTTGAACCAGAGCTTAATCTGCTCCACAGATGAAACAATAAAGACTGTAACTATGATGGACAGAGGAGACCGGGTATCATGGAGGAGGTCAGTTAATTGGATATATTTCTCATCAATTCCTATAAAATATAGAGTCTAATTATTATTTTTCTTATATAAAAGTATATGTCCATTCCTTGTTGCATCTTGTCATTTCGGCTATGCCTGTTTCTTTAAAAGGGTGAGTTCCACCTAGCTTATTTTCTGTATATTGTGCGTGTGTTTAATATAGGCCACATGTGCTTATTTTTACTTTAAAACACATTACAGCTCTACTGCAGCGATACATCGAAAATGATTTCACTGGACCCTCTAAATACCATGGTTTGGAGAGATGGTGGGCACTGTTGTTATAGCCACAGTAACAGATGCACTATACAGTTTTTTAGGAAGAGTTAAGTTAAATCTTAGCATAATCATTTATTAAGTGGACTCTGTTTTTAACTTTTCCTGCGAAGGTGACTGAAGTATTTGTCCCTTGGGGAGTTAGTGTGGCCCTTGCTCAATTAAAAAAAATAGCTGTGCCACCTCCTTTGAGGAGCCAAGGCCATGCTAACTGGTTACTCTGCAAAGAATACAATGCTCCCAGGCCACAATCAGCCTGAAACGCCCAACATATAGACTGTGAAGTCTGAATCACATCACATAGAGATTTATCAATCTAGAGTGGAAGCTGTGAGAGGGGGGAGATCCCAGCAAGGTATAGAAGAGAAGCCCCCACTGTGATCTTAAAACAAATAGAATATGTCAATAATAACAGGTGAGAAAATGTGAAAGTCATATGAATAGGAGAGGATTGCTGTATAGAGGCAGCGCTGCGTGACTTTACTTGGAAAAAATTGAATTTAATGGCACTGATTTAGAGAAATAACTTACAGAAGTAAATTGCTGCATGCTACTGTCATTATGATACCGTATCTGTGTGACTAACGGCCCTTATTACTCTATAAAACCACTCTCTAAATTGCTTTCTGACACAGTTGTCTCCGAGCAGGGCAACCATTAGACAGAAGGAAGGATACAGCCAACTTTGAACACAGGTAAATGGCTCAGGGACCTCAGAAGACGGGGGGCTAACTATACTGAAAAGTCGGCGAGCGACAGGAGCTAACTAAAGGATAATGAGGGCTTCTTGGCTTCTTGGAACATCTCAACATTTACATTCTCCAAATGTTAGAGAGCCGTGATCAATGACGTCAGTGACTCATTACCTTTCCGATGCCCCGGGAGAATCGGGAAGTCAGAGGATGAAGCCCTCCCAAATTCAGGGCATGCCTATTCGTGCAAACTTTGTATGTCACGGTGCTGGGATTAAAATTTTACAGCGCCTTAAGGAGGCGGAGTTACACAGTGCAGGGTGGCATCACGCAGCATTGAGTTACTCCGCATTATTGAGTTCAAGGCTATGCGGTACAGATACCGAGTGCCTGGAACTCATTTACTCAGATTTAGACTGTGTATGTCTGTCAGGCACGTAGTTTAAATAAAAATACTAAACTTTTATTAACCATGGCTTTCTCAGAAGAATAAAAGGCTAAAATGTTAGTTTCCCGTATATTTAGTAAACCCGACGTGTATCTTTAGAGGTTGGTTTTGGTGCTCTCTCTCTCTCTCTCTCTCTCTCTCTCTCTCTGTCTCAGAGGGGACCTTGCTCTAGAAGTGACAGACTGTCAGTGACCAGCTGCTGGTCACATGCTAGTTTATCTTCATACTATGATCACGCATTTATGACCCACATTTTAGGGCCAGGTACCCAAAAAGTGGAATTTTCACAGAACATTAAAGACAAATACGGACTGTCCAACATAAAGCAAGACAGAATTTTTTTTCCCCCATAAAATATGCAACACAACGCTCTCACTACCCCTTCTCACACTCAGCTCTTCATTTTTTCACCTGCATTGTCTTAAAATAGAATGCAGTATTAGCGAGCCACAAACACAATCCCTAGGCTGACAGCAATATTAAATATAACAAAATATAACAAAAGTCCTTTTTTTTTTTACACACTAGCGGTTAGTCTGACGAGAATAAAAACGATAGTGTGATTTATATATTGTTATCATGCATCTCCTGTCCATAGGAAGATCATTCATTTCCATTCAGCGCATCTATATTCCTCTTTGTTTGTGCTAAGTTTGTTGAAACTGTTATTAAAATATAGGATGCTCATCCATCAACTGCGATATCACCCAACGAAAATCTTTCATGCCAGTGTCCACTCATTACTTTGATGCCAGTGTCCACTCATTACTTTCATACCAGTGTCCACTCATTACTTTGATGCCGGTGTCCACTCGTTACTTTGATGCCAGTGTCCACTCATTACTTTGATACCAGTGTCCACTCATTACTTTGATGCCAGTGTCCACTCATTACTTTGATGCCAGTGTCCACTCATTACTTTGATGCCGGTGTCCACTCGTTACTTTGATGCCAGTGTCCACTCATTACTTTGATGCCAGTGTCCACTCATTACTTTGATGTTAGTGTCCACTCATTACTTTGATGCCAGTGTCCACTCATTACTTTGATGCCGGTGTCCACTCATTACTTTCATGCCAGTGTCCACTCATTATTTTCATGCCAGTGTCCACTCATTACTTTCATGCCAGTGTCCACTCATTACTTTCATGCCACTGTCCACTCATTATTTTCATGCCAGTGTCCACTCATTACTTTCATGCCAGTGTCCACTCATTACTTTCATGCCAGTGTCCACTGATTACTTTGATGCCAGTGTCCACTCATTACTTTGATGCCAGTGTCCACTCATTACTTTAATGCCAGTGTCCTCTCATTACTTTGATGCCGGTGTCCACTCATTACTTTGATACCAGTGTCCACTCATTACTTTGATGCCGGTGTCCACTCATTACTTTGATGCCAGTGTCCACTCATTACTTTGATGCCAGTGTCCACTCATTACTTTGATGTCAGTGTCCACTCATTACTTTGATGCCAGTGTCCACTCATTACTTTGATGCCAGTGTCCACTCATTATTTTTATGCCAGTGTCCACTCATTACTTTCATGCCAGTGTCCACTCATTACTTTGATGCCAGTGTCCACTCATTACTTTGATGCCAGTGTCCACTCATTACTTTGATGCCGGTGTCCACTCGTTACTTTGATGCCAGTGTCCACTCATTACTTTGATGCCGGTGTCCACTCGTTACTTTGATGCCAGTGTCCACTCATTACTTTGATACCAGTGTCCACTCATTACTTTGATGCCGGTGTCCATTCGTTACTTTGATGCCAGTGTCCACTCATTACTTTGATGCCAGTGTCCACTCATTACTTTTATGCCGGTGTCCACTCGTTACTTTGATGCCAGTGTCCACTCATTACTTTGATACCAGTGTCCACTCATTACTTTCATGCCAGTGTCCACTCATTACTTTGATGCCGGTGTCCACTCATTACTTTGATACCAGTGTCCACTCATTACTTTGATGTCAGTGTCCACTCATTACTTTGATGCCAGTGTCCACTCATTACTTTGATGCCAGTGTCCACTCATTACTTTGATGCCGGTGTCCACTCATTACTTTCATGCCAGTGTCCACTCATTATTTTCATGCCAGTGTCCACTCATTACTTTCATGCCGGTGTCCACTCATTACTTTGATACCAGTGTCCACTCATTACTTTGATGCCAGTGTCCACTCATTACTTTGATACCAGTGTCCACTCATTACTTTCATGCCAGTGTCCACTCATTACTTTGATGCCGGTGTCCACTCATTACTTTGATGCCAGTGTCCACTCATTACTTTGATGCCGGTGTCCACTCATTACTTTGATACCAGTGTCCACTCATTACTTTGATGCCGGTGTCCACTCATTATTTTCATGCCGGTGTCCACTCATTACTTTCATGCCAGTGTCCACTCATTACTTTGATGCCGGTGTCCACTCGTTACTTTGATGCCAGTGTCCACTCATTATTTTGATGCCAGTGTCCACTCATTACTTTGATGCCAGTGTCCACTCATTATTTTCATGCCAGTGTCCACTCATTACTTTGATGCCGGTGTCCACTCATTACTTTCATGCCAGTGTCCACTCATTACTTTGATGCCAGTGTCCACTCATTACTTTGATGCCAGTGTCCACTCATTACTTTGATGCCAGTGTCCACTCATTACTTTGATGCCAGTGTCCACTCATTACTTTGATGCCGGTGTCCACTCATTACTTTCATGCCAGTGTCCACTCATTACTTTGATGCCAGTTTCCACTCATTACTTTGATGCCAGTGTCCACTCATTACTTTGATGCCAGTGTCCACTCATTACTTTGATACCAGTGTCCACTCATTACTTTCATGCCAGTGTCCACTCATTACTTTGATACCAGTGTCCACTCATTACTTTGATGCCGGTGTCCACCCATTACTTTGATGCCGGTGTCCACTCATTACTTTGATGCCGGTGTCCACCCATTACTTTGATGCCAGTGTCCACTCATTACTTTGATGCCAGTGTCCACTCATTATTTTCATGCCAGTGTCCACTCATTACTTTGATGCCGGTGTCCACTCATTACTTTGATGCCGGTGTCCACTCGTTACTTTGATGCCAGTGTCCACTCATTACTTTGATGCCGGTGTCCACTCGTTACTTTGATGCCGGTGTCCACTCATTACTTTGATGCCGGTGTCCACTCATTACTTTGATGCCGGTGTCCACTCGTTACTTTGATGCCAGTGTCCACTCATTACTTTGATGCCAGTGTCCACTCGTTACTTTGATGCCGGTGTCCACTCGTTACTTTGATGCCAGTGTCCACTCATTACTTTGATGCCAGTGTCCACTCATTACTTTGATACCAGTGTCCACTCATTATTTTGATGCCAGTGTCCACTCATTACTTTGATGCCACTGTCCACTCATTACTTTGATGCCAGTGTCCACTCATTACTTTGATGCCACTGTCCACTCATTACTTTGATACCAGTGTTCACTCATTACTTTGATACCAGTGTCCACTCTTGTCTCTAGATTCCGATCTCGATGACCAAGGATTTGCACAATGCCCATATAAGGGCAGCATTATTTGTGACAAGGTCTCTGAAGTTCCATCAATAATGTGTTCGTCAAAGTCTTCGACATGTCCTCCATGAACAATCACCATGTCTACCACCCCTAGGATGGGTCTCCTTGAGCATCTATATTGTGTTGTAAGTTTTGTGTATTGAGATTTCTTTTCTTTCCATGAAATGTTAATACTCACACCAGCTTTTCAACAGAGATACCACTGAGGACCAGTAGTGGTCTCTTTCTGTTGGTCGAACATCTCCAGTGATCTTGGTGTTCACTAGAGTCTGCTTCCCGTTTGAGGTCAAGTTGACTTAGATTAGCATTTAATTTCAGGTAAAGCATGTCAGAACTGAGCTGTGTAACTCAGAAAAGTGGGCAACACAATGTAACTCATCGTAGACCCTTTTGCAACTTGGATTTTTTTTTTTTTTTTTAGGATAAAGCCAGTTGAACAGTTTTTTTTCTTCCAATTCTCAGTTTGTCGTGTCATTAGAAAGAAGAAGAAAAACCATCCATGTGAAAGTACTGACTTGAGTCAGAAGTGGCTACTGCTTTATTTATATCCCATAGGATTAATCTCTGACTGCCAAACAAATAGTTAAGAATAAAAAAAACAAATTAAGCATACGTAACTGTGCTTCTGAGAAGCCTAAAAAGTAATCCATACAAGATTGATTTTCTGTTATGATTCTTGGCTGGGGACGCTTTATTAATTAGCCGTGGTCAAAGAAAAATACATGCCTAACTCAACATCTGTGTGTCCCGGGCGTCAGCTTCTTGGACGGAACCGAGGCCCTGAAACTGAAGTTTGACCTATTGACCTGACCGGCATTTTTGGAGAACTTGGAGAACTTCTCTAGAGAGCAGGCCAGTTACGCTTCTAGCCGTATTGATAGGATGGCGCGCTCCCTAGTCGCAAGACACGTTTTTTTACGAGGAGGAGAGGCACTTAATTCCAGCCAGTGTCCAGCCATATCGATTTGATCCATCAGGGAGTCAAACTGACTGACATCAAAGGTTGCGTCTGTAAAAGTGTATTTACTCTAGCCCCAGCTAAAAATAACAAAATAACTTTGAAATGTTCTTCCTTGCCTTCATAGGCAACAATCGTTATTTTTCCTTTGTATGCCCGCTCAATGCCAATCTGTAGCCGACAAATGCCAAGGCTGAGTTGGGTGGATGGGTCTTCTTTAATCTTCCTATTACGTGTTATGTTGTGTTCTCTATACGATTATCTGCTTCTTCAGCTGTAATCGGTGAAAGTAGCCGCTCATTTCAGAGGGCGAGAAACGCTACATCCCCTTAATCAATTTAAAAGCCCTTTTATTGTGTGTTTGTGGGTGTTTCAATGGCTGGATATTTATTTATGCGTAATGCGTTGCTCTCCAGACTGTCACTCGAATTGAGTTTATATCTTATTATATATTTTATGTATCTTTTTATTGAAAGCTAAGTAAAAAAAAAAGATACCCTAGATGTGATTAGGGAAATAAAATAGAATTTTGTTTTCTCTCCCCCTTACACTTAGATTTAATATTAGTCATAGTGAAAAGGGTAGCTGTAGTGTATAGAAGGAAGGCATTGAATGGTATAGCTTGATTAAAAAAAAAGGATTTCAATATATTTGCTAGCCACTTGGCTACCACATTATATAAATTATTTCTATCTTCTATAACATGACATATAGTTTAATGTATCAATGCCCAATGTTTTGGTGTTAAGGCAACAGTGTCAATTACCCTATCACTGCCTTCCTCTCGTGTCACATGTCTACGTGCTTAAATTAATACGGCACGGAAAAAATAATAATCAAATACTGATCAATTCATATAGAATTCATTTTTTATCACAGAGGATGGGTGTGTTCAAAAGTGGTACGTATGGTATTTACTAATGCTATATTTATTTTAATAAAAGTGGTACTGAGCAGGCTCAGTGAGGATTTCAATCTCATGGAAAAACTCTCTCTCTCTCTCTCTCTCTCTCTCTCTGTCTCTCTCTTTGTCTATCTCTCTCTGTCTGTCTGTCTGTCTGTCTGTCGCTCTCTCTCTCTCTCTCTCTCTCTCTCTCTCTCTCTCTCTCTCTCTCTCTCCTAGACTTTGTATTTTGTTTGTTCCAGAGCTCATATTCAAACAAAAATGGCATTTAAATGTTAATCGAGTCAGGGCCCGAGAAAACTTGCCAATCACTATCCACCTTAAGGTCAAGGATGTTATGTCTAAAAGGAGCACACAGTGGTTACCCACACTGTATTACAATCTGGCAGTTGATTTATAGATGCCTGCCACAACTGCTTGTTTTCTAGATATTTTAAAGAATAAGCATTTTTTTTCGGGTGTGGGTGTGAGGGGGGGATATGGCTAAATCTACCACCCAAGACAAATCTATGACGAGGTAATAAATATGCTTATTGTAGTCTGTGTATTGCAGACGTACAGTAAAGTACTGCATACTGTCACTTAGGGCTGACAGCACAGACAAGGCAGGCAGCCAAAGGATTCTGGGAAATAGAAAGTTATGGCATAGCAGATATTGTCTTATACCCTTTGCAGGTTTTTATTACTTTTATTTTTATTTCTTGTTTCCCCAGGAAGTGTCAGATTGATCCCCATGAGGGTATAAACCTGGAAAAAAATCCAATGTCACCCTATATTTATAAGTTAACCCACGCATATATGGGTCTTCCAGTAGAAGTGGTAGAGGTTAATACAGTGAAGGAGTTTAAGCATGCATGGGATAGGTAAAAGGCTATCCTAGATATAAGATAAGGCCAGGGACTAATGCAAGTATTACTTTACTGAGAGGGCAGTGGATGCATGGAATAGTCTTCCAGTAGAAGTGGTAGAGGTTAATACAGTGAAGGAGTTTAGGCATGCATGGGATAGGTATAAGGCTATCCTAGATATAAGAAAAGATCAGGGACTAATGAAAGTATTACATTACTGAGAGGGTAGTGGATGTATGGAATAGTCTTCCAGTAGAAGTGGTAGAGGTTAACATAGTGAAGGAGTTTAAGCATGCATGGGATAGGTATAAGGCTATCCTAGATATAAGATAAGGCCAGGGACTAATGAAAGTATTACATTACTGAGAGGGTAGTGGATGTATGGAATAGTCTTCCAGTAGAAGTGGTAGAGATTAATACAGTGAAGGAGTTTAAGCATGCATGGGATAGGTATAAGGCTATCATAGATATAAGATAAGGCCAGGGACTAATGAAAGTATTACTTTACTGAGAGGGTAGTGGATGCATGGAATAGTCTTCCAATAGAAGTGGTAGAGGTTAATACAGTGAAGGAGTTTAAGCATGCATGGGATAGGTATAAGGCTATCCTAGATATAAGATAAGGCCAGGGACTAATGAAAGTATCACTTTACTGAGAGGGTAGTGGGTGCATGGAATAGCCTTCCAGTAGACGTGGTAGAGGTTAATACAGTGAAGGAGTTTAAGCATGTGTGGGATAGGTAAAAGGCTATCCTAGATATAAGATAAGGCCAGGGACTAATGCAAGTATTACTTTACTGAGAGGGCAGTGGATGCATGGAATAGTCTTCCAGTAGAAGTGGTAGAGGTTAACATAGTGAAGGAGTTTAAGCATGCATGGGATAGGTATACGGCTATCCTAGATATAAGATAAGGCCAGGGACTAATGAAAGTATTACATTACTGAGAGGGTAGTAGATGTATGGAATAGTCTTCCAGTAGAAGTTGTAGAGGTTAATACAGTGAAGGAGTTTAAGCATGCATGGGATAGGTATAAGGCTATCCTAGATATAAGATAAGGCCAGGGACTAATGCAAGTATTACTTTACTGAGAGGGTAGTGTGTGTGTGTGTGTGTGTGTGTATCTGTGTATATGTGTGTTTATGTGTGTGTATGCATGTTTGTGTGTGAGTGTATGTGTGTGTATATGTTTTAGAGTGGTGGCTGCATAGTCTGGCCTTCCAGCAGAGGTTGCACAGGTTAATAAAGTTAAGGAGTTTAAGGATACATGGGATGTGCCAAGGACCAAAAAAAGTGTGAGGATTTTATATATATATATATATATATATATATATATATATATATATATGTGTGTGTGTGTGTGTGTCTGTGTGTATCTGTGTGTTTATGTGTGTGCGTATGTATATATGTGTATGTGTGCGGTGTATGTGTATATGTGTGTATGTGTGCGTATGTATGTGTGTGTATATAAGTGTGTGTGTGTGTGTGTATGTGTGTTTGTGTACTAGTGAGTATGTGTATGTGTGTGTATATATGTGTGTGTTTTATGTGTATATGTATATGTATGTGTGTGTATGTGTGTGTGTACATGTGTGTATATTTATGTGTGTATGTGTGTGTATGTATGTATGTATGTGTGTATGTATCTGTGTGTGTGTATGTGTGTGTGTATGTGTGTATGTGTGTGTGTGTTTATTTATGTGTATGTATATGTTTGTGTGTGTGTGTGTGTGTGTGTATGTGTGTGTGTGTGTGTGTATGTGTGCATGTATGTGTATGTGTGTGTATGTGTGTGTGTGTATATGTGTATGTATACGTACGTGTGCGTGTATGTATTTGTGTATGTATACGTACGTGTGCGTGTATGTATATGTGTATGTATGTGTATGTGTGTGTGTATGTATGTGTGTGTGTGTGTGTATATGTGTATGTGTGTGCTATAGCTCATGTAATGTTACACTGCATGCCCCTATATTTATACCCCCTTTCTGCTGCATACTGTTCATCCTGTAGAAGACGTTGGCGGTGTATAAATAATTAATAATAACAATTGCAAGCTTGAGATATGTTCAAATGTGGCTGTTCCCGTAAAAAATGAGAGCGTTTCACTCATCTCAGCCGCCTGCCCGCCCGGCCCCCTTTCTCCAAGACACTAAACATTAGAGCTGGAAGGATGAATAGAATGTAAATCTGCATAAGGAACTGTAATAAAACCAATGAAGGCTGGCTGTACCCAACTCCCTGTGATTAGCTAGCGTCGTCTACCTCTTCCTTACCTTTCTATTCCGAGGAGAATACCCATGTTGCAATATACTCTAGCGAATCTGGACTACAATTCCCATCATGCACAGTGGTAGTCCCAGCAGCCTCCTCGCAGTCATGGATTAATTATGCCTTTCCCTCATTACAAGGTGCTAGGCTTAGGGATGCCGCCACTTGGCTGGTATTTTATCAGCAGGCCGGTAATACATTGGCTTCATGCAATGTTACGGTTACCTGTGGCATTACCATAGTCCCACCACCCAGAGACCCTCGTCGTCTGTAAGGGGAAATAAGACAAAGTAGGCAAGTTGGAAAGATTCTCCAATGCAGCTGGACGAGAGGATTGGTCCAGCTCACCTACTAGGACCTCACATTTTAAATTATCGTCTCAATTCCCTACAATTCCCTATTTATTGAGTAGATCTTCTAGTGTTTATGTTTTTGTCCTGGGGGAGGTGCGGGACACACACACAACACATTGAACTATACATTGTGCCGGGGTAAACCTAGTGATCTAGCTAAATGGGGGGGGGGGGGGAAACACCCCAGATGTGTCCCCTCACAATGTATAGATAAACGGGTGAGATGCAATGTACAACTCAACTCACCTTTTAGTGACTAGCTCCTTATAATGTCTATTCACTACTACTGAACCGACAAGTGAACAGCAAGTCAATCTGGCATTACTAGCGTCGTTGGAAAACATCTCCAACTTGCCTGTCTTTCCAACTCAGCTATTTCTGCCAGATGTTTGCAGTTGACTTGTCAGTTCAGACTATGCTCTTTGAAGGACAGGTGTTATACACTTTAAATAGAAAGACCGTCCTGAAAGAACACCAATAAAGGATCTCACTGAGCCCCCTCTACTTCTATAGAACTCTCAGGGGGCAGACATGGTGTTAAGAATCTTGGGTCAGACGAATGAAGATCTGACCCGTCTGATTCAAGATGTCCGCCGCCTTATTGAGCTGTATAAGCAAAAAGGGCTTCATAAACCCTATTTCTTTCATTAAAACGTGTCTGTGTCTGTTTAAACAGTCTACACTTTATGTAATCGTTCAATTAAATAGAAGGTTTTTTTTTTTTTCCCCAAACAGTTGTCCTCCAATGCTGTAATTTATCAAGTAAATAACTTGATAAATTACAGCATTAAAATGTCAGAAATAAATGTCAGAAATAGATAAATAGAGAGATTGCTACATCTCAACTTAAAAATAGACAGATAAATAGACAGACATACAGAAAGCAATCTATGAAGATATTTATATATATATATATATATATATATATATATATATATATATATATATATATATATATATATATATATGTATTTATCTATTTGTGTCTTTATGAGTCTAAAATATTTGGTGGCCCAATATCCAGATCGAACGTTTTGCAGCACATTTTTCTCTTCATACGACAAGAGTTTAGTTGGGTTGTCAAGGTTTAATACTTAATACATTATTAAATATGACCAGGCATTGGATGTTTTTTGTATAATGCAGTAATTATAAGAGGAGCCGGTGAGCTGCTTAAGCTTAGGCAAGAAAAGGGCCTCAGATTGATCGTATTAGATGCTCGGAAAGGTCACAGCCTGACAGGCAGGGTCGACAGAAATCATCCCGCTGAGTTCCACTGGGGCCGTATTGCCAAGCTATCGAGCGGAGACCCAGAGGAGGCTTCTTCAGCCGGAGGTAGCCGATTATAGTGGGAGAAAACACGGGCTTTCCAGACGGTTATTATCGCCCCTTTCTTTATGGAAATTACAGCCCTGGAAACAATTGTTATTAGAAACCTGACATGCACCGTGAAATGCAGGAATGTGTTTAATTGGCCAACTAGAAACAGCTGATAGGATTGTTTAAAGGCGGCATATCAGAAATAATAATTAATAAATACTGTCACTAACTCTACAACTTTTTTTTATCTCTTGAATAAGGAAAACGTACAAAAAAAAAAAAAATCCATATGAAAGGGCTCACCTAATACTTTCCTTTTATCCTTGGGTAATGTGATGGGATAAATAACTTACTTGTAAATATTCAGCATGTTCTGTGCTCCTTCTTCTACTACAGTGTTGACTTCTTGTGTCTGTCTCACTGTCTGTCTGCTCTCTTCTACCACAGTGTCATACTTCTTGATAGTTCTCTTTCACAGTTACATACACATTTTAATTTGTATTCCCAATCACATATACTCTCCTCCCTCGCATCTTACATGACTGACACACAGACACAACACCAGGACTGTCACACAATTATTCATCCCAAGTCTTTGTTATTTTGACACAGACTATGGAATATCTGTTGAATGGTAGTTTGTATAAGTACCATTCAAAAATAATATGAAACAGAGGGGAAATGGCCTTTCCTATATAGCAAATTCTATTTGGGGTTTTAGCTCCTCTGTAAGCAAATTTGCAACGTGTTTTTTGATTCCCTTTTTTAAAATGTATATCTCAAACCTTTGGCCTTTTTTAAATCACCACATTTTATATAGACTTCCATTACCCTATCCTCAATCATGAAGGTATGGGTGGTTATTGAGTAATCCAAAACTCAATCTAGTTAGAGGGTCTTACTACCAAATTGACGTTTCAACTGTGGACTATTATCGAAATGAACCTTTTACTGTTGGCTGAAACATCGATCTGGTAGAAGAACCCTTTAAGTAAACTGAGTTTGGATTATTCAGGACCCATTACTGCCTCCCTCATCATGCACATGTCTAAACTGGCTGGAGACACACACACCTGGTTAATGTGGATAAATGCCTACTCATTTAGGCTTCAGTGCAGGGCCAGTATATTCATACTACATTATATTGATACACACTATGGGCTTTATTCAGGGAAGGCAATTGACAAGAGAATTTCAAATGTAATTACAAACTAGCCGATTTCTCAGAGTTCTCCAGTTGAGCTGATATGGAGAAGCCTTCAATTTGAAATGTCACTGTCATTTCCCAGCAATTCTCTCTGTAAACAAATAAAAGCCCTATATGTTTTGGCCTTGATCCCCGTAGGCCTTGGATGTCTTCTGAGCTGGAATATGCTCCATTAGGACCAGGTCTAGTCTGGGATAAAATGCCAAGGATGCAAGTAAAAGGTTAATACGCGTCATCGTGTTATGCTACAAGATGAACGAACCATGACAATGCTGGGACCCCCACACGCTTTAAAATTGACCCCACGTTGCTCCCATTAGAGATCGAGCCCCAGGTTTCCCTGTCATCCCCTCTGGCAAGATGGAAAAACTAGCAGAAGCGTTGGAGGGATGGCATCTCTGTGAAATAGATGAAGAGCTTCTGGCTTTAGAAACCTGAATCAATGACTGCATTCACTCTGCACCATGTCACCGGTGCTCCCAGGCATTAATAACCCCTATTTATAATTATAAATAATTAATGTATGAAACCCAAGGTAGGAATAATAGCTCTATTAATCATATCAATCTTAACATGGGAAAAAAAAAATCCCTACTTGACAGTAACTTAGAAAACAAGACTGTCTCCGGCTTTTTTCAAGTCAAACTCCGACAAATCCATCTAATGAACTTAACAATGATTACCCAGAACACAAAGCACATTTATAATGAATTGACCCCAGTGACGCAGCTTGATTATGGTAATTTTAAGGGTAACACCGCCCCCCACTGAATCCTACTTTCCTTGTGGAAAGTCTTCCATTTAAAACCTTCGATGCAGATGACATATGGGTCTATTGACTAAAATTTGAATTTGGAGGTTGACTTTCATTTTGAGACTAAGTCAAATCCGGCACCTCAAACATAGCTTTGATCATTTCCCCTCCCATTACTTTCATTTGGGGAGGATTTGAACCTTTATGTATCTCTCAAAATGAATGTCAACCTCCAAATTCTAATTTTAGTCAATAGACCCAATAATCTTCTTCTATTATGTCATGGTGATTCTGACACTCTGGTGTGTGGCACCAGGTGTAGGCAGTAATCACCATTAACGGTGGACATCTGTTGAAGTTTGTGATGGGCAATGTCATTTTAAACTATGGAACTCTCACAGACTTTGCCATGGACACTGGTGTCCTTATACCGACATTTTGCCTATCCTTAATTAGCACTAGTATCGTGGCAATGCAATTAAACATACACATCCTTACATTTCTACCTTTTTATTAGATGGATAATTGGAGGATGAAACCATGATTCTGGTCCTTAATTGAGTCTGTTTTGCAGAGAGAGAGATAGTTGCGAAAACTTGCCAACATCCTGGATGGAGCCAACAAGCTGTTGAGTCACATGACATTGTAACATTCCGTAAACTCTCAAGATTGAGCTCCAACTCTGGGAGGTGTTTTGAACCAATTTCTTGCCAATCTAAACGTTGCATGTCTTATAGATATACATAGCTTCAATGCAATACTACCTGTGCAGTGTGCAAAGCTTTGTTCCTAAAAATGAGTCATTCTGGGAGAGATTTCGCCCTCCCAAAATATTTTTTTGCCAGCCAATATGGGACTGTTGACAACTATGGTTGTGGAAGAAATTATACAAATGGGAATTTTACAGTTCAGAATTTGGACTCTTTGTATTAAAGTATTTCATAATTGAGTTTCAAATAACTGAGCCGCTGATTAATGTTCAGTCAGGTTGTTGGGACAATATCCCACACCATGGTAGCTGCCATATGACAAGTCACCTAATGCTACTTTGGTCTACACTATATCTTACGCCAGGCATAAAGGATTTTGCCATCCAGTTTTTTATGTGATGGCTGAAACTAGACCAGGGTCTCTATGCTGAATAAATAAACTCTGTGCCGTGTTATGAACTTATGTTTTATCATCTCACCCTCCTATTTATTGACCTGATCTTACTGCTTATACACGGGATGTACAAGGGTGTCCTGTCTCCTATCAGTGCCAGAGTGAGATTAATACATTGCTCTATAGCGGTTACCAAGGGGTTAATACTGCGTTAACCTCTCCACTCTAGGTTAGAGCATTGCTCTCCCTGTATCTACTAATGATATATTTTTTGTTTACATTTTAAGAATAATAAATCCTAAAGGACCCCTCCTAATTGAAAATGACCCACCGTTGTCATTCATGTTAAAGTTAAATAATTATACAATTGTTTGTATCTATTAAAATCAGCTTCATACTGATTCTCCCACTCATGCTCTCCGCATTTGGCTGAAGCCTGGGAGAAATAAAAGCCGAAGGATGGGAGGTTCACCTATCATGTCGTCCCAGCCAGACCCAGGTTCATGGCAGTGTATTCTACATGTCTTTGTTAAAAAAAATTGAGCCCCCTGTGCTGCTCTACCCGGAAGAGGACATGTTGTTCGGAATGTTGGGTAAGATCATTCTTTATCCTGCCCAAGATGGAGGAAAATCTGAACCAAAATGCTAAACAACATGTCCGCTCCCCTGACAGAGCTATACTGAGCAAAGAAGACTCAATACTTTACTTGTATTCTTGCATTGAAGCATTTCTATACACTTCTATTAAACATAAATTTGCTTTTTTTGGACCACAGTTATCTTTATTAATGTTTTATGTACGTACTTGCATTCTTTAGATGTTTTGTTCCTCTCCTCCTTACTTTTGAATACTGCTGTCGTGTTCTAGCAAGGGCCAAAACAAGCAACACATCTAACACAGAAAATGTCAGTCCATCTCAACGGTCCCTAATGTTTACATTTTTTTGCAAATATGTGTCTCTTGTTATTCACTATGTACAAACCAGAAGATAATACTATCGGCATGCTCTGTTATACTGCAAGGCGGTGTGAAATTCAAAGGGCTCAAACAAATTCACTCTGCAAAGCTCAATGGAAAAGCCATTTTTAATTAAAAATTAATATGACTTTAGTTTGTAGGTATTCCCAACAGGAATCTCTCTTCACACAATTACTATCAGTAGCTAGTTAGCAAGTGGGCCCCAACGTCAGTAGAATTGGGATTTTGCTAGCTACGTTCAGTCACAGTTACTTCTGTGTATTGAGTCTTTAATTAGGAAATAACGAACAAGGCTTAACAAACCTCTAGTAATTTAAGTCCCAAATAAAGTATAATTTCAAAGACGACTATGAACAAAAAAATCAAATAAAAAGTGTTATAATTTAATGCGTTTTCCAAAGATTTCATTGAGTGTAAAAATGTTAAATAGGTCATGGTTGATTCAAGGTATTTTTAATGATGCGTTGGTCAATTTGTTGAATGGACAATGTAATCCTTGATATATTTGTTAATAAAATGTAAATAATAATAATAATAGAAATGTTGTCATGAAAGAATATAAATAATGTATCTCATTGAGCCGTCTTTGCTTTGTATAGCTCTAATAGGGATCGGACATGTTGTTTAGAATCTTAGGACCGATCTTCATACACCTTGGTTCAGATGATGGAAGATCTGACCAATCTGACCCAAGATTCTAAACAACATGTCTGCCCCCTGTTAGAGCTATACAGAGCAAAGATTCCAAACAACATGCCTGCCCCCTGTTAGAGCTAAACAGAGCAAAGATTCTAAACAACATGTCTGCCCCCTGATAGAGCTATACAGAGCAAAGATTCCAAACAACATGTCTGTCCCCTGTTAGAGCTAAACAGAGCAAAGATTCCAAACAACATGCCTGCCCCCTGTTAGAGCTAAACAGAGCAAAGAGAGCTCAATAAGATACATTATTTATATTCTTTCATTAAAGCATTACTATGCAAACTATCTACATTTGATGCAATCCTTCAAATAAACATTAGTAAATGTATTGCTAGAGTTGTCCTTTAAAGTTATTCTTTTAACAAACATCTACTTTTACAGTGACATAGTTCTCTGAAAGCTGTTGATCATTTGTACTACTCCCGGGAGTTTTGAATTAAGGTTTGATAATTTTTTTTTTTAACAAACCAAAACTTCCCTGTCATTTCTAATCAGGCGTAGTGGGTGTATTGCATCAGTTCCCTTTCTTCTGATCAGTAAAAATAAAAGTTAAAGATATCACATCTAGCTGTCATACCTGAAGAGGCTCGATAATTGAGAAACTATTTTCTAGACATGGGCATGGAGAGAACTGGATATGATTTGGCTTACAACTCAGATGTCTAATTTCTGGACTACAGCTACCATTCGAGAAAAATCTAGTGAGGAACTATGGAACTGGTAAGACCTGGATATGATGTGGCTTGACCTGTTCCCTTATGACTCAGACGTCTAATTTCTGGACTAGAGCTACCATTCGAGAAAAAGCTAGTGGGGAGCTATGGAACTGGTAAGACCTGGATATGATGTGGCTTGACATGCTCCCTTATAACTCGATGTCTAATTTCTGGACTACAGCTACCAATCGAGAAAGCTAGTGGGGAGCTATGGAACTGGTAGTCCAACAGCAGCTGGAGGGCCACCGCTACTGCAATGGTCAGACATTTATTTAGCGGTAGAGTTGAGTGTTTAACCTGTCTGGATTGGAACCTTCGTTTCTTAAGCACTGAGAGTGACTTCTTCAGTTTCTAATGCTGTCACGTAAATTCCAAGATTATTGACTATGGACCCACAACATTAAATTAACAATGGCTCGATCCTTATAGTGCTGGGTATGGCTCCAATCGTTCCCAATTCTTACGAGACTCCAATCTATTCTCTTACCACAGATCCTCAGGGACCCGATATTTAAAATGAAATCAATGTTTATACTAAATCAACTGCTGTGGTTTTGCCAGGAATAATTATCTAAATGTGTGGAAAGAACAGAGATGGACACAATTGATTATTGAGGCAAAAGCGGAATTCTGAAAAGGGTTTACCACAAAGACGTAAAATAATTAATATGTGAACCCGTCACTTAAGAATTTTGCCTCATTAAATTGTATCTTTAGGGACTTTGTGTACTTTATGTCTCAGTTTTACCAGCAGTGATTTGAAGTGATCTAAACTTTTAACTCTGCAAAACTCTGACATGTGCCTTTTCTGGAAAACTGACCCACCCAACACTGAATTCTCTGGCTTCCAGCAAAAGAGGCTGAAACAAATGTATGTCGAGAAATAAAGGAATGGGGGTGAATTACTGGGCAAATAAAGATAAAATGGCAAAACACTAAGTAATTATAAACAGAAACTGGGACTGGCTGCGATTAAAAAAACTTCCATTTTGGAAATGGAAGCTAACAAGTTAATGAAGGGATACAATGAATCTGGCGGAGGAAAGGTGAACAAGTATTTGTTTTTATTTGAGAATTCATGTTTTCTGAGATTTGCTGAATAGTCTCTAACAAAATATCCTCATTTTCATTAGCTACCATCTTTGTCAAACAAAAAAAAAAAATATATAACTTTTGAGAAAAAAAATGTCTGCCCCCAGTAGTATCTACTTAAGGTAAAAATATTGCCTTTCAAAGTCTTGGTAGGGCAGTGAGGATGTACGTGATTTGGAACCCATAGTTGCCAACAATTCTGAATTTGCTGGTGAATTCCAGTATATATTTTGGGTATTACCCTGCCAAATTTGGGTGTGTCCTAGCTTGCCGCCTGTGCAAGGAGGATTGGTGTCTACAGGGTTCATAACCAAAGTTAAAATAAGAGTTTCATGGGAACTCTCAGTGTTATTACTAAAAATGTCAGGCCCTATGTATGTATGTATGTATGGATGAATGAATGTATGCATATATTAATGTATGTATGTATGAATGAATGCAGGTATGTATGTATTAATGTATGTATGAATGTATGTATATACGTATGTATGAATGTATGTATATATGTATGTGTGTATGTATGAATGAATGCATGTATGTATGTATGTATGTATGAATGTATGTATATATGAATGTATGAATGAATGCATGCATGTATGTATGTATGTATGTATGAATGTATGTATATATGAATGCATGAATGAATGATTGCATGCATGTATGTATGTATGTATGTATGAATGTATGTATATATGAATATATGAATGTATGAATGAATGCATGCATGTATGTATGTATGTAAGCATTTATGAATGTAAACCCGATCAGAACGAGTTGGAAGCTCAGTATGAAATTTTTTCTTGGCACAACAATCCGGCACTCAAAAGTTTAAGAGAAGGTGTGTCCAAAACTCGGAGGAGGTAATTAGTAAATTATTATTGGAACACGAGTGTTGTATTTTTGCGAGGGTTGCTTGACGGTTGTGATACGGGTAGTTTTGGATGTATTGCCAGGCAAAGCTAGTAAAGTCATCATTAAAAAGAAATCAGGATATTTATTCCGACCACAATCTGTATTTTCATTTCAAGGTAACCGAAGAGGTTCTAATATTCGCCGTGTAGACCCCATTTAGTGACGAATCAAGCAGAGGAGAGGAAGCATCCCTGCATGGTTCAGCAAGACTGCTGTACATATAAGCAGGATGAACCCATTCCTGAGTGAGTTAGGGTGCCATGATACTATATGACTTCCTGTTTAGTAACTATGACTACTTGTCTATGTGCCATTCCTGACTCTTTAGTAACTACAACATCCTGCCTACATACCTTTCCTGACTGTTTAGTAGTTATAACTTTATGTCTGCATGTGATTCCTGACTGTTTAGTAACTATGACTTTTAGTGTACATGCCATTCCATACTATTTAGTAGCTACAACTTCCTGTCTGCATGTGATTCCTGACGGTTTAGTAAGTATGACTTCTTGTGTACATGCCATTCCTGACTGTTTAGTAACTTCAACTTCCTGTCTACATGCCATTCCTGGCTGTTTGGTAACTACAACTTTCCTGTCTACATGCCATTCCTGGCTGTTTGGTAACTACAACTCCCTGTCTACATGCCATTCCTGGCTGTTTGGTAACTACAAATTCCTGTCTGCATGCCATTTTTGGCTGTTTGGTAACTACAACTTCCTGTCTACATGCCATTCCTGGCTGTTTGGTAACTACAACTTCCTGTCTACATGCCATCCCTCACTTCAGTAACTACAACTACCTGTCTACATGCCATAACTGCACTCTGTAATGGTCACTCTGTGACTTACTGTCTACACCGCTAATACTTTCATTACTCCATCTTTGCTGATTATCACTTCCTGTCTACATCGTGGTGCACCCTGCTAGGTCGCTCTCTTGCTTCCCGCCTCCCTGCTTGCCTGATCATCATTGCACAATTGCTGCAGTATTCATGTTCCTGTCAGTGTGACGTGTTATTTTTTTTTTTATTTTTTTTCGTTTTTCTGCATGTCTCAAAGTAACAGTTTTCCCGAATGAGCAAGACGGATCAGCATATTGGATATTGACTTCACCTACCAATATGCCCCATAGAGCTTGCATTTAATAATCAATGCACTCCTGTGAGCAGTTCTTTCATTATATTAGTAGTTCTCTGGTATACCCTCCGTACTGGCATTCATTCTCTCTTCCTTTTATAATGGCATTAATGTAATGATACAATCTGTGTAATATTAAAATGATGCATGTAATGTTACAGTACTTTACTAAGAACATGTGATTTGGCAATTCAATACAGAACCTTGTTTGTATTAATGGTTGTATTTCAGCCTGTGCCAATGGGTCTGTGCCACGGTATTAAATAATTTAATAACACCGGCTGAATCCCTGTCTTCTCAGGGTTTGCAAAAGACAGACAGTGTGCAGTGTACCACTTTTTAAAGGCACAGTACCTCCAAGCCATAACGGGGCTTTGTATAAAATCAGAGAACATGGTAATGGTGCCATTAGGTGGCTCTATCATCTTGTGTGTGGCTATTTATAATGCTAAATGTTGGGAATTAGGTGCAATATATTCAGTTATGGGTTGCACATGTGCCCATGATTAAAAAATGCACTAGCAGTGTCGGACAACCTCTGCAAAATACATTTGTGCTATCTCAGCTCTAGTGTCGGGAATTAAAAAAAAAAATTTTTTTTTGTAAATAAAATAGGAATAGGATGAGAGTTTACTATATAGTAATATAGCGTCCGCCTATTTGGTCTACTTCCAGACCAGATCATGCCCCACCCCTGAGGAAAAGGAATATTATCTGAATGAGGAACAGTCTTATGGTGATCATGTGGAGTATGTCAGCTCCCCCCCCCCCCAAAAGTCTGAATAACCACAGCTGTGGGGCTCAACAGGATTATAGAGTTTCCAGTCCACTCCAAGGCTTGACCAATGGTCAAGCCTAGTCTGAAAAGTCTTACATCCTAATTACATGCATGGCACAGATTCCCTTCAACTGTAACCAGAAGACCGAATTCTAGTGTAAAGGGGTCCAATCAAAACCCTGATCAAACTTCGCAACATTGACTTTACTTGTTTACTTCTAATTCATTTAAAAAAAATAGCATAATATTTTTACATAATAAATAGTAATTACGTTTAAGCAAAATTATCAACATCAGAATGCCATACTTCCCTTCACCTTACTACAGATGTGGATAGTTGAGTTTATTATTTTTTATCTTCTGGATATTTCATTTTTTTTTTACCCCAAAATTATACAGCTAAACTCACCTCTACCTCCCCCCAAAAAATGACATATTTCATTGGGCAGGTAAGAACGGTTTTACCCCGTATCTGGCGTTTTTTTTTTTTTTTTCTATAATGAATTATCCTAATGATCTGACCCAGGACCAGATGTTAATTGCAATGGAAAGTAATCAATTTCCTTTACTAAGTGTGAACTTGCTTGCAAGGTTAGTCCCTGATCGGTGATACAGTTCATAATGTTGCAGAAATCAAGCAAAATTGGGCTTTGTATGTTGATTCCAGAGTTAAGGCAATGCCCCAATTTCCTGTGCCCCAGTCTATATGTCCCCGACAAGCCTGACATTAGGTAATGTCTACTTCGACCGGACCCTTCTGTCCTGCAACTGACCTGATAAGTGGAGAACATGTCAGGGTGAACTGTTTCTGTCTGGTTACCTAATGTGTAATGTAATCAGATGTCCTCAAGTGCTGCTCGATCAATGGTGTTATCAGTCCAAAAGTCACCTGATCTAGAGAAGAGAAAATGATGTAGGGAAATAGCTATAAAGATATCCTAGAGGACCAAGACATGAAAGCCTGTGATGGGGTTAAAGCCAAAGGATCCAGATACATATTGATAGTGTTGGAGGTTTATCTGGATAGCCCTGTTGGCTAACACACCACCTAAACAATCTGTTCAATTCCTGGTGGGATCAATCCTGAACCAGCCTCATCTTTAAGGTTGAGCACAACAGGCTGGCTGGCCGGGGACTTTGATGATCACTAGCTGTAGAAAGAGGGAAGTGCTCATGCCATTGTACAGAGCGCCGGTGAGACCTCACTTGGAGTACTGTACAGAGCGCTGGTGAGACCTCACTTAGAGTATTGTACAGAGCACTGGTGAGACCTCACTTGGAGTATTGTACAGAGCGCTGGTGAGACCTCACTTGGAGTATTGTACAGAGCACTGGTGAGACCTCACTTGGAGTATTGTACAGAGCGCCGGTGAGACCTCACTTGGAGTATTGTAAAGAGTGCTGGTGAGACCTCACTTGGAGTATTGTACAGAGCGCTGGTGAGACCTCACTTGGAGTATTGTACAGAGCACTGGTGAGACCTCACTTGGAGTATTGTACAGAGCGCCGGTGAGACCTCACTTGGAGTATTGTACAGAGTGCTGGTGAGACCTCACTTGGAGTATTGTACAGAGCGCTGGTGAGACCTCACTTGGAGTACTGTACAGAGCACTGGCGAGGCCTCACTTGGAGTATTGTACAGAGCACTGGTGAGACCTCACTTGGAGTATTGTACAGAGCGCCGGTGAGACCTCACTTGGAGTATTGTACAGAGTGCTGGTGAGACCTCACTTGGAGTATTGTACAGAGTGCTGGTGAGACCTCACTTGGAGTATTGTGCAGAGCACTGGTGAGACCTCACTTGGAGTATTGTACACAGTACTGGAGACCGTATCTCCAGAAGGATATTGATACTTTGGAGAGAGTTCAGAGAAGGGCTACTAAACTAGTTCATGGGTTGAAGGATAAAACTTACCAGGAAAGGTTAAAGCATCTTAACATGTATAGCTTGGAGGAAAGACGTAACAGGGGGGATATGATAGAAACATTTAAATGCATAAAGGGAATCAACACAGTAAAGGAAGAGAGTATATTGAAAAGAAGAAAAACTATCACAACTAGAGGATCTAAAATTAGAGGGGATATGATTTAAAAGTAATATCAGGAAGTATTACTGTACTGAGAGGGTAGTGGATGTATGGAATAGCCTTCCAGCGGATGTGATAGAGGTAAACACACTCAAGGATTTTAAGCATGCATGGGATAGGTCTAAGGTTATCCTAGATAAAAGATAAGGCCGGGCACTAATGAAAGTATTACTTTACTGAGAGGGTAGTGGATGCATGGAATAGTCTTCCAGTAGAAGTGGTAGAGGTTAATACAGTGAATCAGTTTAAGCATGCATGGGATAGGTACAAGGCTATCCTAGATATAAGATAAGGCCAGGGACTAATGAAAGTATTACATTACTGAGAGGGTAGTGGATGCATGGAATAGTCTTCCAGTAGAAGTGGTAGAGGTTACTACAGTGAAGCAGTTTAAGCATGCATGGGATAGGCACAAGGCTATCCTAGATATAAGAAAGGGAAATGGGGACTAATAAAAATATTTAGAAAATTGGGCAGACTAGATGGGCCGAATGGTTCTTATCTGCCAACACATTCTATGTTTCTATGTTTCTAGTGGGGAACCCCCAATACAGGCCATAACTATCATTGGAGGGAAGTCTGAACAAATAGGCACACAGAGGAAACAGTCTATTGATATTAGATATGCAGAGCACAGGATGTTCAGGCAGAGATACGTAGACTGGGACTTTTCATAGAACTTACAAGGTACTGGATACAGACACAAACAGTACAGCTGACACAGCAACCGATAGAAGAGCTTGCACAATGATGGGTAACAGAGCTTGCACTTCACTAACTATAGATAATGTTGATAGATAGCAATTACCTAGATGCAGCTGGTGGCTGGATAAATTAAAATGGTACCAAAAAGAGTAAGTCCAAAAGAGGAGCCTGGGTAAGCCCGATTCATTTACAAAGATGGAATTTGCAACATTGTTTTACTTGATACTTTTTTTTTTTTTCCTCCGGAACTTTTTGGTGTGTATTTTCGATATATGATTTGTGTCCTTCTTTCCAAGTTATCATCGTCAATATTATTTTTATTGAAATTATCTTGCAGCCAATCCTAGTCTGGTTCTATATGCATGCACAGCTGATAAATGACTTCTCACCACATAAGAAAGTCTTATGCTTGTAACAGCAGGTGGGTTAATAGATGAAATGATGAAGGCTGCCATGCAGCTGGTATTTTTGGCCTAAGTTGCATTCCTAGTAATTATCAGACCATCAAAACTGCCTAAACTCTTCATTGTAACTTGAATGGCATTTTTTTTTTTTTTTTTTTTTTGGGAGCACTGGCACAATGCTTCGAGCTGTTTAGCTATGGATGAGCAGAGGATTTATGAGAGTAAAGCTGATTTCGAAGGAAGGTCCATCTTGATTTGATTGTGTGCCCCAGAATGCAGAAAACACAATTACTAAACAAATGGCAGTTCACCAATTTCATAATTGAAATCATTCTTGCTTAATTCCAGCCACAATTGGTTCATTTATCAACTTCATGCCAGCAGGAAGATACATCAAGAAGGACAACGAAAGCCCCTCCAGATGTTGCTGCACCAAAGCTTTCATTGTTTGTGTGACCTTGGACAGTGTCCTCCAGAAGGTCTTACATGTCCCTCAACTTATTTATGAAGGATAAATACTGGTCAAGGAGATTAATCTGGCTTTTTCTGACATTTTAGTTCATGCTTGACTTCATGAAGCACATTGATCCCCATTAAAGTGACTGTCTGGTGCCCAAAACGCATCTTCCAAATATTTATGAATATTTATGTACATTCAATCTACTTTAAAATGCATGTCTTACATTTTGCATTGCTTAAAATATAAAATACTTACAGCTAGAAGAAATTGTGAAATTACAGCAGTTTGCAAGAAACAAGGACTGCCCACACTTCATGAGTAAAAGTATTTTTTTGCTGCAGGAACCAATGAGAATAATTCCATTAAAATGAATGGAATATCCTGTCACTCTAGAGATGTCATCAGACAATGTGTTGCATTGTTAAGAAATCCTACTGTGTACAAGAGCAACGTCACTCACAGGCCACTCCATAGACTCAATTTGAGGAGGACAGGAAGTGACTATATGAAACAAAACTTTATATCCTCAGTGTCTATAGAATCAATGCTGCTGCACCTGCAGTAAACATGAAGAGTAATCACTGGGGAGAGTTTGAGTCAAATATTAAAAAGGTGATTAATGCAGAATGCCTGCATCAAATCACACAGAGATAAAAGCCTGTGCACTATAAAAGCAGTGATCTTCATCTTGCACCAAAGTGAGTTTGGGGACTAGACTGTACCTTTAATTATGATGTACATTTGTAAACTTGGAAAACATTTTTTGCTATATACGGAACAAAAGTTAAACAGAACTATGTTCTATGGCTCGGTAAGGCATAGTGAGAGGCACAACAATGATGGTGGACTTCTTACATCATTATTATGTGAATTTTAGTATATAAAAGACTTAAAGTCGAGTGGTATTATTTAGCAGTGCATACACAAACAGAGAGAAGGAAATGATGGTGTCACCAAAACAGATAACATAAGAAAGTAAGTGAAGAACAGGAAGGTAGGGCAATCTTCTTAAAATAACTTCAGCAGACCCTTAAAGACCATTGATCATGATAGAGCAATGACAGACCCCCTTAACTGGATTATTATTGCAAATGTTACCATCTTAACGGACAACCGTCAACACAAATATAGGTTATGCTTGATGGAAAGATTACATCATGTGTAGGCATTTCTAAAAGATATCCTTGAATAAAAATAAATAAATAAAAGGAGATTATAGCTTTGTGTAGATCAGGGAGCAGAAATGTTGTTTAGAATCTTGACTCTAACATTTGACACATCTGACCCAAGATTCTAAACAACATGTCTGCCCTTTGATAGAGCTACATGGAACAAAAAGCGATCGATAAGGTACTTTATTTACATTCTTTCATTAAAGGATTTCAATATAAAATGACTACACAATGCAATCTTTCAATTAAACAGAACTTACATTTGTATCCCCAATAGTCGTCCATGGAGGGGATATAATACTGAACAGGAAGAGTTGAGAAACGACTGTGCTTACGGGTAACTCCAAAGATACCCCGGTGTGTAACGTTCCACTATTTAGATCATGTTTAATTAAAACTTTCTTTGTCCGAGAACCTAACTGATATAAGTGTATGCAGCACCTGTACCGAAAAGGAGAAAGTCTTTAGAAAAAAAAAGCGAGAAAAGTTATAACAGAAAAAAAACAAAAAAAAACAACGTCTCTTTTAATGTTAAAATATAGGACAATCTGATTTCCGCCGGGAGGACTGATACATTTAAAATGCACAGTGAGGGAATGTGATGCTTGACAGAAGACCCGCAAGAAGTTTATATTTTTATTTATTTTCACAATACGCCAAGACGGCACATGTATCCGATGGGATTTAAAAAAAAAAAAAAACTGGCGCGCTAGAACAAACTGTCAGAGGGTGGCTGTGTGTGTGTGTGGGGGGGGGGGGGGGGACAGGGGCGCAGTGAGCTGTGCAAGACAAGGATAGGAAACTGGGATTAATTAAAGAGGAGAAATAAAGGAATATATTTATGTGTAGATCATGATGTGTGCGACAGAGGGGTGATTACGACGGCTACAGCTTCGCGCCAGGTTGTAGGAAGGAGATCTTGAGCCGGCAAGTTTAGAAAATAACCTTGCCAGGCTCAGGAAAGATAATATTTGAATGATGGGAGTTGGAGTCCATGACAGCTGCGGTGCTGGGATTCCAACTTAGCAACAAATATTCAACATAGCTTTAAATATGTTTTGTCTCTAATTATCCCCACACAAGTCACCTGTTATAGTTCACCGTTATCAGTTTTAATGGTATATGTGCCCTCTCTCACCCCTGTCGACTTTGGATATGAAAGCATACTTTTACATGTGTGAGTGCATTACGCAGTGGAGCAAACAGAAACCACCGGGACACGGTTGGGCCACTTACCACGTACCACAACACCACATAATACCACCAGTATTCACACCCCTATTGTCCAAGTAGAAGCTTTGTTTACACATCAGTAAGTGCAAGGGCCACAGGACATTATCAATGCAACTGGACCAGTCTCCCTCGGGGTCCAAGTGGTCTTGAGACCACAGCAGTTCAAAGTGATGTGTGGACAAACCTGGTACGTGTACAGTGGAGGTGCATTGCACTAGTGGTTTGATGTGGCGATGTGCTACGTATTATTTTTACAGGAGTCCGCTATTAAAAAGACTCCATCGCCTAAATATTTTTTGTTGAGACCGCCCCATAAAATGATCTACACTTTTGCGTCATCACAATTACAAGCAAATGAATAGATGAAGAAAATAATCTACTTCAAACCTCACCAGGAATGTCTGTGGTGTCTACTGTTAATGACATCACCGTGTGGCTTGGAATGCAAATGGCAGCTTTCCTATTGAAGCCAGTTTATTTTAAGGCACAGGTGATGTCATTCCCTAAGGTGATTACCTAAGGCACAGGTGATGTCATAAACAGGAGACATGCTGCTCTAGATCTATGCATGAGCTGGCAATTTGGTTAACACAGAGTGACAGAGTATTGATTACAGGTTTAATGAAGAGACAATCTATCTAGTATTTTAAAGGCTGGGGGTTTATACAGTCTGGAGATTTCAGCATGTCCTTGATATTACTTACACCCAGACATTGCTGATGTAAACATGTTCCTGTCCAGACATACATTGATTTTCTGGTATTGTTGTACCTGGGATGTGCAGAAGCATGTCAGAATGATATACAATAATATATATATATATACGCCGCCCGGTCAGTTATTCCACTGGCTCATGTAACGGAGGAGATCCCCATCATTCCTACTGGATTCCATTAAGGTCTTACTGATTCTTTATGAACAGATGCATTGTGACGTCTTTACATTACTGTTTATTTATTGATTGGTCAATACCACCTCACACAATGCATCTCCCCCCCCAGAAAAACAGGGCTGTTGGCAACTATGATAATGTGAATGTCAAGAAAAAAAATACAGTTGTCAACATGATCTATACATTGTGTTAGTAAAAGTGAATTTGGATGTATAAAGGAACACCGGGTATTTCCTGTTGTCTGTTGGACAGGATTTTGGTAGTTTGAACCAAACCTTAATACTTTTTTTATAAAGTTTTTAATAAATAAACAGTATAAGAAAAACAAATAGCAGGACATTAGGTATCGATGTCACTCTGGGGACAACAAGCTGCTATGTCTTCAGGAATTTTTAGAAATTAGTCCTCATCCCTGTGCAACATTCCTGGAGAATGTTGCCCAAGAGGGGCACTTTTGTTTTTTTCCGTGGGTGTGGCTGTGGGAGGGGGAATGTTAGGTGACTTTATGTCCAAGTTATAAATTGTGATCAGCCATTGACAATAATACATTTTATATCCCAAAACAAATATATAAACACATTTACAGCGGTTTTTTTTATACTATATATGATGAGTTTTATGATTGTGGGGCTCTGCAATAAGCTCCACTACATCTAAAGATGTTATCTACTGAGAAATAGGGACAGCGGAGGAGGAAAGAGGGACAATCCCTACTAAATAGGAACACCTGGCGGGTATGTTACCTTTGTATTCCCAGACGCAGATGCAGAGTCGCTTGTTCAATAAATATAACGCCTGCTCCTTCCCAGCTGGCCAAACATGTAACCGTGAGACAGCGCACTGCCGATTTCCCATCAAGTAGACTATTTGCCTCCCGGTTAACTGAAAGCAGTACATATATTGTGCTTTTCAAATGAGAATAGGGGGTAATCCATTATGTCGCTGCTAGTGCTGGATAGAGCAGTATTTCTTGCCTTTTTGGTCTCTAATGATTGATGTTAGAGGCCTTGACTTAGGCTGCTTAAACGAGGTAGAATAAAAGCCATTAGTGACATCCTACAGCTGTTGAGTCAATACTTCTTAATTAGATATTTAAAATATCTTCTCCCCCAAACCCAGGCACACATACACACAATTCTCACTCTGAATCTTAGTGTGGGATCTCTGGCTGTCTCCATCTTTTTGTGTATTATACATCACCATTTATCATGGTCGACTTCGGTGATTATATGTAACTATGTATGACTATGTATGACTATGTATGACTATGTATGATTATGTATGACTATGTATGATTATGTATGAGGCTGTGAGGCTGTGTATGCGCCATGTAATTTTCCCACCAAGTCATTGGAAGAAGGGCACAGTTGGCAGATTCTACAGGGAGTGCACAATTATTAGGCAAATGAGTATTTTGACCACATCATCCTCTTTATGCATGTTGTCTTACTCCAAGCTGTATAGGCTCGAAAGCCTACTACCAATTAAGCATATTAGGTGATGTGCATCTCTGTAATGAGAAGGGGTGTGGTCTAATGACATCAACACCCTATATCAGGTGTGCATAATTATTAGGCAACTTCCTTACCTTTGGCAAAATGGGTCAAAAGAAGGACTTGACAGGCTCAGAAAAGTCAAAAATAGTGAGATATCTTGCAGACGGATGCAGCACTCTTAAAATTGCAAAGCTTCTGAAGCGTGATCATCGAACAATCAAGCGTTTCATTCAAAATAGTCAACAGGGTCGCAAGAAGCGTGTGGAAAAACCAAGGCGCAAAATAACTGCCCATGAACTGAGAAAAGTCAAGCGTGCAGCTGCCACAATGCCACTTGCCACCAGTTTGGCCATATTTCAGAGCTGCAACATTGGAGTGCCCAAAAGTACAAGGTGTGCAATACTCAGAGACATGGCCAAGGTAAGAAAGACTGAAAGACAACCACCACTGAACAAGACACACAAGCTGAAACGTCAAGACTGGGCCAAGAAATATCTCAAGGTTTTATGGAATGATGAAATGAGAGTGAGTCTTGATGGGCCAGATGGATGGGCCCGTGGCTGGATTGGTAAAGGGCAGAGAGCTCCAGTCCGACTCAGACGCCAGCAAGGTGGAGGTGGAGTACTGGTTTGGGCTGGTATCATCAAAGATGAGCTTGTGGGGCCTTTTCGGGTTGAGGATGGAGTCAAGCTCAACTCCCAGTCCTACTGCCAGTTCCTGGAAGACACCTTCTTCAAGCAGTGGTACAGGAAGAAGTCTGCATCCTTCAAGAAAAACATGATTTTCATGCAGGACAATGCTCCATCACACGCGTCCAAGTACTCCACAGCGTGGCTGGCAAGAAAGGGTATAAAAGAAGAAAATCTAATGACATGGCCTCCTTGTTCACCTGATCTGAACCCCATTGAGAACCTGTGGTCCATCATCAAATGTGAGATTTACAAGGAGGGAAAACAGTACACCTCTCTGAACAGTTTCTGGGAGGCTGTGGTTGCTGCTGCACGCAATGTTGATGGTGAACAGATCAAAACACTGACAGAATCCATGGATGGCAGGCTTTTAAGTGTCCTTGCAAAGAAAGGTGGCTATATTGGTCACTGATTTGTTTTTGTTTTGTTTTTGAATGTCAGAAATGTATATTTGTGAATGTTGAGATGTTATATTGGTTTCACTGGTAAAAATAAATAATTGAAATGGGTATATATTTGTTTTTTGTTAAGTTGCCTAATAATTATGCACAGTAATAGTCACCTGCACACACAGATATCCCCCTAAAATAGCTAAAACTAAAAACAAACTAAAAACTACTTCCAAAAATATTCAGCTTTGATATTAATTAGTTTTTTGGGTTCATTGAGAACATGGTTGTTGTTCAATAATAAAATTAATCCTCAAAAATACAGCTTGCCTAATAATTCTGCACTCCCTGTACTTGTGGTGCTTTGAGGATTGTGGCCGGCACATGTTATTGTCTATTATTAACATATGGTAGCACAATGATCAAACCAACTTTTGTCGTTTCTCTGTGTCCATAGACCATAGATAGTTAAGTTTGCACTTATAGCAAGAACGGCATCTTCTAAACAGTCTAAAGTCATGTTTTTCAACAATTATTATTATTATTATTATTATTTTTAAGACTAGTCTATTTTTATGAAATACATTTTCTATATATATAGACCAGAGTTTAAGCATGCCCAGGGAAATCCTAGATATAAGATAAGGCTGGGGACTAATAAAAGTATTTAGAAAATTGGTCAGACTAGATGGAGCAAAATGGGACCAGATTGGAGCTTCTAGTCTAATTGCACAATTTTCCACAATTGGGCTACTTATTATGGCTTATTTCAGCCACAAATAGTCAATCTCCGACAATTTGAGCCGATCCATATTTGCTTCTGGAAAACGAACTGGGGAATCTACTCAAGAAAGGCTGAAAGCCCCAAAATGGTCAGCATTCTGGGATAATAGCTGAATTTCGGACATTTCAATTAGAAAATTGTACTCAAATTAATGTTAACATATAATAAACACAATGACATTCAAGTACAATTATAATCTTTTAATGTTATATTTTATCATCTATTTACATTCAGATTTGCATTTTTTAATTTTAATAAAACATTTGTAAGATTTTGTTATGTTAATTTCCTTTATTTTCATGTATTATATACATTTTTCTTTTTATTTATTGATCTTCAGCCCATTTCAGGAGGGCCTTGACTATTCTGGCTATAGCCTTCCCTTTGACTCCTATGGTAGGACATCGGCTATTTTTCATAATAGCCGAGGTCCATCTGGAATGGAACCAACAAGAACCAAACTCCTCCCTATAGGGAGGATCGCGGCTATCAAATTGGCAGCTGAACTTTGGATTTTTTGGGTGATTCGAGATAACTTCAGGGGTCTCTGAGTAACCTCAATTTAAGGGCTATAATAGGGTTGCCACCTGGCCAGTATTTTACCGGCAGGCCGGTAAAAAATTGGCATCAGGCCAATGTTAAGTCTATGGAGACAGTACCAAGGCCGGTATTTTTTGGAAGAAAAGGTGGCAACCCTAGGCTATAAAGATCACCGAAATGATCTGATTCTTTACAAAACTCATAGAGCAGGTATCTCTCTGATAGCAAATCAGAGCTACCCTCACTGACTCTGTACTTCCAGGCAATTTTACTTGGGCGCATTGGGCACTCTGAATCACCAGGTCATGTCTCTTCCCTTGTGGTATGCTAAAAAGATAATTAAAAACATGTAATGCCAAGATGGCCACTTTCACACGGAAAGAGAGAAATTTCTTCAAAGCGTAATTACTGACGTGTTTGCTGTAGGTCTGAAACATAAAATAGTAAAAATTGTGGTTGGGAACAATTATTTTTAAACTGATTTATGCAGAGTAATATTCAGGTGACAGAGGCAGTTTAGGTAATTAGCATAAGGCACAAATTTAAATGCAAGATTCTCTCTCTCTCTCTCTCTCTCTCTCTCTCTCTCTCTCTCTCTCTCTCTCTCTCTCTCTCTCGCTGGGCACAGATCTAAAGCAGGTGTTCTGAAATATAATGTATTAGTGACTTTCACAGTGGTATCTGTGACATTTGTAGATTTGCCACTTTTTTTCCCCAAACCACTGCCCATGTTACAAGCTGCATAGACTTAACACTGACCACAGTTTTTTTTTACTGGCCTGCTTGGTCACAACCCTAGACATTTGACATGTCTTGAAAGAACAAATTTCGGACAATAAAATCCGTGATGTTAGCCCTGCTGGACCAATGCATCCGATGAGCTTTCAGCGGCAGGCTAGGTAGTCACACGTATTCTGTGACGCCATGATTTCCCCCCTCTGTAGGCCGTCGATACAGTAACAGCTTGCGGACACGTTTGTGGGTGGGGTTAGGAGGAGGGGCAGGGGCCTAGTATGTAATAAAAGCCGGCTGTCCTCTGCTGTAATGCCTCTGCATTGAGTGGAAAGTTTTTCTTAGACTGCTGATCGCTGCCATGGGTTTCTGAATGCGGACCGGGGAGTTTGGCATTGATTTATTCTATCCTTTCACATAGACAGTTAGAAAGCTGATCAGATCGATACAAATACTCAAGTACTTTCTGCCTGACCTTAGCAGGATCGTTTGTAAGCCATTGAGATATTCGGAGTGGGGTGTGACGGTTCTGCCGCCCCCCGCCCCCCCCCCCCCCCCCGATGGAACGTTACAATCAAATAATGTAACCCTTTCAGCGCCAGTCATGTTCGAGGCTACACTGTCCATTAGGGAAATTTTTTTTATAATAAAATTAGATGCATGGAATTCTTAAAAGGGGAACAATCAGCAGGGACATCATTTCGACATATTATTGTATGCATTTAAGATGCTGGTCACTATGTCTGCACAATGTAGTGTTTATATTACACTGAGTCATTGGGAGCATATGCCGGGCATATAATAACATATTTTGGTCCAGAGTAGCTCATCTTAATCTTCCACGTGTGGCTTGAAAAGAGGAGATTAATCTTGCTGCACCCTCCCGGTCAAGCTCAATATAATTTCAAAGACTGACTTTTTTTTTTGGGGGGGGGGGGGGGATACCGCCCCCTTTACAGTTCAACCCTGACAATTTTTAGAGCTGCCCCAACCTTTTGATACTCAGGACCCTTCTCTTCTTGCCTCCATATCTGTGGACTATGGGTATAGTGATAATAAGTGTAAAAAAAAAATTATCTAATTTCTGCCCATAGTTTCAGCATTATTACATCTAAATCACGATGCGTTAGTGAATTTTTAGCTGATCTTTCGATCGGAGGATCTCAGGCTGGGGCCGGCACGCAGGAGATGTGTTTACCGCGCGCAGACTTCCTGTGTAATGTTTATTGACTTGTATATTTTTAGGAAATCCTTAAAAAAATTGGCGGTGGTTGCGAGAGGATCTCTGGACTCTACTGGAACAAAGCGGAAGAGATTGTGCTCAATCCAACGCGCACTAACACCTTAAAGACGAGGGATTAGGAAAGTACTGCTGACAATTAAAGAAGGGCTTAATTAAAACACAGGAGGAAGAACCTGATTTGGGAGAGGGAGCGAGAGAAATTGAGCTCATGAGGGATGGGGAGGGAGTCCTAAATATATTCGTCTGGTCTTAAAGGGACATTAACCATTTTAGTGCTGGGAGGTGTAAAATGAGTTCAAGTTGGAGTTAACAACCTACCAAATTGGAGTCAGGGCCTCAGGATGATGAGAGTTGTATTCTAGCACCTTAGGTATTGCAAATGTACCTGCCATTTCTTAATTCTCAAAGCGCTGTACACTTTGAGGATTAGTGTAGCGACATTGCTGCAACACTTCTGGATTTTAGTGATCAGTCATGAGGGGGGTATCCTGTGAAGCTTGGTGCTTTCCTGGCATAAATGTTGCTTATGAGATGTAATTGTGTTGAAACTGAGTATGTCTATGAGACATGCATTGTCTACAAGCAAAGGGCAGAACTCACATGCCCGTATGTAACCCTGCCCCCTTTCCTCCCATTATAGCCCCAACCTTACCCCACCCTGCCATGTTGGCAGATATGGTAATGATACAAGTTTACATGCATTTGCAGTTCACACAGAAAATGTAAATGACCCTGTAATTTAAAGGCTAAAAATGGACTTTTACGGCAGGTAATCTGACGCAGGTTTTTCTAAATGCCCAGCGCAGCACTTAAAGCTGCAGCACAATTTATACACAACAAGCCGCGTGTCTCACTCGCAGCGATAACATTAATCACAAAAAATTAAGCCGTAGATAGTGCGGGAGAGAATTGCCTGCTCCGCCACTTCCCTTTATTATCAATTTGGGTCCCTCACTATCTCTTCCAACAGCTGACCAATTACTAGCTCCTTCATTTGCCGCAAGTAAACAATCCAACCTTTATACTTTGTTTCAGAGGAACAGTTCAATTAAACGGATCATCCCCCGGACCCCAGAACTAGCTGAGTCATTGCAACTGTCCTTTATTGCAAGGGAAGGGGTAGGAGGGGTTGGGGGGGGGGGGCTTTGCAGAAAGGGGGGATGCAATAAATTAGTCTTTGATAAAAGAGGGGTTTATAAGAGCTACATGGATTCTGGAATATAACCGATCGGTACCATGTAGGACAAGATCTCTGAAATGCAGATAAAAAAGCATGATATACGTCTGCACAAATGTATATAAAAACACAGAATGATAAGAACCATTATACCTTTCCCATGCATGCTTAAACTCCTTCACTGTATTAACCTCTACCACTTCTACTGGAAGACTATTCCATACATCCACTACCCTCTCAGTAAAGTAATACTTTCATTAGTCCCTGGCCTTATCTTATATCTAGGATAGCCTTATACCTATCCCATGCATGCTTAAACTCCTTCACTGTATTAACCTCTACCACTTCTACTGGAAGACTATTCCATACATCCACTACCCTCTCAGTAATGTAATACTTTCATTAGTCCCCAGTTCCCTATCTTATATCTAGGATAGCCTTATACCTATCCCATGCATGCTTAAACTCCTTCACTGTATTAACCTCTACCACTTCTACTGGAAGACTATTCCATACATCCACTACCCTCTCAGTAAAGTAATACTTTCATTAGTCACTGGCCTTATCTTATATCTAGGATAACCTTATACCTATCCCATGCATGCTTAAACTCCTTCACTGTATTAACCTCTACCACCTCTACTGGAAGACTATTCCATGCATCCACTACCCTCTCAGTAATGTAATACTTTCATTAGTCCCTGGTCCTTGGAACCAAATGTGTGCCGAAACCTGCCATATTGGGAAGCCGGATGGCAGAATACTCCAAATTCGGCTTTATGCCTAGTCCAAGCTCAGCTCATGCTGTATGACCTCTGAGACTGAGTAGACCCGATCTATAGATGTTTATAGATGTTACATGTCTTGCAGAGTTCGGCTTCCTCCTCCCTGGAAATAGATCTATGTATCATTTTAACCATGCGTAACCCCAGCACCCTGCTCTAGGCTGTTTCCTCTCTTGGGAAGGTCTCTGGTGCTACGTTTACTGCTTTTAAAGGTTGATTATCAGTACACCTCTACACCGAACTGTTATACACTTTTTTATTTAAAAAATATATATGTTTGCTGCTTTATACAGCAGTGTAATAAGCCATTTATGAGTAAAAATATAGCCAGCCTGGCATCTACCTATTGTTTAAAAAAATAAAACAGAAAAAATGTACTTCTCTCATACTAGACTGCATAGAGCATAGAAGAATGCCAGAGCTGAAGAGTACTATTATTGAGCCCTCTTTGCTCTGTACAGCTTTATCAGGGGGCGGACATGTTGTTTAGAAACTTTGCTCTGTATAGCTCTATCAGGGGACAGACATGTTGTTTAGAATATTTTCTCTGTATAGCTCTATCAGGGGGAGGACATGTTGTTTAGAATCTTTGCTCTGTATAGCTCTATCAGGAGGAGCACAGGTTTTTTAGAATCTTTGCTCTGTATAGCTCTATCAGGGGGCAGACATGTTGTTTAGAATCTTTGCTCTGTATAGCTCTATCAGGGGGAGGACCTGTTGTTTAGAATCTTTGCTCTGTATAGCTCTATCAGGGGGCAGACATGTTGTTTAGAATCTTTGTTCTGTATAGCTCTATCAGGGGGCGGACATGTTGTTTAGAATCTTTGCTCTGTATAGCTCTATCAGGGGGAGGACATGTTGTTTGGAATCTTTGCTCTGTATAGCTCTATCAGGGGGCAGACATGTTGTTTAGAATCTTTGTTCTGTATAGCTCTATCAGGGGGCGGACATGTTGTTTAGAATCTTTGCTCTGTATAGCTCTATCAGGGGGAGGACATGTTGTTTAGAATCTTTGCTCTGTATAGCTCTATCAGGGGGCAGACATGTTGTTTAGAATCTTTGCTCTGTATAGCTCTATCAGGGGGAGGACAGGTTGTTTAGAATCTTTGCTCTGTATAGCTCTATCAGGGGGAGGACAGGTTGTTTAGAATTGTTGCTCAGTATAGCTTTATCAGGGGGAGTCCTTGTTGTTTAGCATATCTTACTCTGTGTAGCTCTATCAGGGGGAGGACAGGTTGTTTAGAATCGTTGCTCAGTATAGATTTATCACGGGCAGTCCTTGTTGTTTAGAATAATTTACTCTATGTAGCTCTATCAGGGGCGGCCATGTTGTTTAGAATCTTGGGTTGACCCATCTCACCCATGATGTCCTCCTCCTGAGCTATACAAGCAGAGAGGGTTCAAGAAGGTGCTTTATTTACATTCTTTCATTAATGCATTTCCAATTTAAAATGCTTACACTTGATGCACTCTTTCCATTAAACAGAATTATTTTTTTCCTGACAGTTGTGTTTTAATGTGGGGGAATATATATAAAGATGCAACCATCCATGATTCATGGCCAGATGAGCTCACCAGGTTCTTCCCTGCACCACGTATAGTTCAGTCAGTGAGACGAAATGTTCATTAACTAATTACATGCTGATGAGTTTGGTTTCAGGACTTATTCTGTTTCTCCGTTTCCTCTCCTGTTAATATCATGTTTTCCCCGCTGTAGACAATGGTAATTATCTATCACATGGGAATTGGACTAACTTGCACCGACAGCTAGGCAATGAGGCTTACACCCTGGGAAGGTAACGGTACCAGGGAACCGTCGCCTGGCAGGGAACCGTCGCCTGGCTACAAGATCCACAAAAAGAAGGGACGTTCATTAGCATTAGACAAACACACAATTACCTTCCAATGATATTTGGAATTTCCTTGATTCGAAAGAACTGTGCATTGCGCAAATGTTACTCGTTAGTGGTGGAAAGCAAGCCAGCGCAAAAGGTTTTGGGTGTGCATGACATATGTGCCAGCATTCCCGGATTTGACGGGTCAATTCTTGAGCTCCAGTTCCGTACAATTGGTTTAAAGTCAATCCTAAGTCTTTGGAGGTTATAGGAAGACCGGTATTTTTATGACAAAAAGGTGGCAACCCCAACCGCCCCAGAATTACCGCTGCGTATAAAGCCACAAGGTGATAAACATGAGTCACCACAGACACATTTATACAGCATTGTCTCTCTTAAACTGTGCACTTGCTTGTAATTCTGCCAATACTATATATATATATATAATTTTATTTTTTATATCCTGACAATGTGTTTTTTTTCTGATCAGTTGGGGGGTAATGCACAAGCTATAGATAGCTAATGATGTATTAAGTGTAGTCAAATGAATGCATATAATAATAAACATATCTACTGCAGTTTAACCCACATTACTGAGAGTCGTATTGCTGTGGAGCTGTAATAAATTGCGAATATCTCCTAACAGTAGGCACAGAAGATGCAGGAAAGAAGGATATCATAGTTGCCGACAGTCCTGGATTTCCTGGGACATTCCCACATACTTAGGGTCTGTCAAATTTTGGGGCTTTAATACGACGTGTATGCAGGGAATGTTAGTTTCCCTTATCCTTAGCAAAACCGACATGTATCTTGATAGATTAGTGCCGGTTTAATTTCGGCTCTGCCTCTGAGACTGAGGCAGAGCCGGTCAGGAGGCTAACTTGCGCAGAAAGCCAATCAGAGCATGGGCTCACCTTGCTCATCTGATCTGAGTCTAGGTGTTTTCTCTCTCCTTCAATGGGGATCCACACATGGGACTTAGTTAAGACAGTTGCCAACCTGACCGGATTGCCTATTTCCCAGTCTGGGGAGGGGGGTGTCCGCCACTTTAAATCCTGGCATCTGAAGGCAGGATCTCTACTGCACATGTGCACAATGCTGCGCATGCCCAGTAAGCATTGTCTGGTGTCTGGGACAGCGGAGAATGCGCTCAGGACTGCGGGATTGCTGTCCTGAGTCCCGCTGTCCCACTGAGCTCTACCTCTGTCCTTAAACGTGGACAGAGGTAGTGCGCGGCGGGTAGAGAGCGCGCGGCGGGACATGGCTCCCCAGTCAGCACTGACCGGCGCAAAGCGGAGGTATGCAATACTGAGATATGGCTGACAGACGCCATATATCTGGCTGTAAAAACTTCCAACTCTGTAGCTCAAAAGGTGAAATTCGTAAGTAAATTAGAGAGAGTACTCTCCAGTTACAAGGTTTCTATTACCAAGGTTGAGCCTTAGCATTATGCAAATGTAATCCTCGTCCTAAATTTCTTTCATTCCATAGGAGTCTCTCCCCGTAGGTCTGCCGGTTTGATGTCGCAGGGTTCGGCACAGCTCCATCTGTAAAGGAGTTAAAGTCGTCCGTAAATCCGCCCCGCAGGAAGCTGTGAGCAGGTCGGGTGATTAAGTTACCTGGCGATAGAGAATGAGGCTGCATTTTCCATGCAAACATCTCCAGCCAAACATAGCCAAGCCCCAAGAGGGGAGTAAATAGAACTCCCTGCAGTCTGTGGCCTACTTTAAGCTACATTAATGGCAGAAGAGCCAGAAGCAATGATGTCACGAGATTAACTAATTAAATATTGCCTTACCGCCTCCCTCTCTGCCGCGTTACACGTGTTGTCTTCCTTTCCTCTCTGTGTTTTATTCTTTTTGTTTTTAAATCTACCTGCAAGTGATCCCTGGGATTTGAAAGTTTAAACAGTTCTCTGTCAAGAACCTGTATCTGCAGATTCCAAATCCTGTGATGCTCAGCCAGCATCTACCCAGGGTAACTTTTAGCACACTTGCCCCCAACATTCTGCATTGTACATAGGCAGCAGTCATGACAGTACAAGACCCCCCCCCCCCCCCCGCCCCCCCAAAAAAAAAAAAAAAAAAACCAGGACAGTCCTGGTAAATCCAGGAATGTTGGTAACTATTAAATAAGATCTCTTGTACTTGTATCAGTTGAATTTGAAGGTGCTCCGTCACTTAATATTTGTAGCGTCTCCCATATTGAATTCTGCACACGCCATGGTGAATTGGCGGTGGGGGATGCTGGGGAGTAAGTCTTTTTTATGCAGTGAATCCCACAATAGCTCAGGGCTCTACGTCCTCCGAGTGCACGTTACCTGCCTCTCAATTCATCCACTTTGCGCGGGGTAGGCCTCAATTTTGGGAGTCAATCGCGCTGTCCCGCCGAGGTTGCGCATTCCTGCAATATCAAATAAATTCACCAGTGTCAGGGGCACCGGAGACAGAGTCTGACCCTTGAACTCCCAAGCTCTCCCCCTGGCACCATGATTTGCCTGGGGACAAGAGCTGGGAAGTATAAAGGTAGGTATGTGTTACAGTGGCATCCAGCTATATAAGGGAACACTTCGCCAATATTAACTCTACAGAGGCAGGAACATGGCTGGCATTATTTGGATGAGAAGTTGGGAAGGTGCCAGGCAGACTTTGGTATTAGGGTGACTACATTTCTCATTTCCCATGGTCTTTATGGAGAATGCATGATGCAGGGCAGGGGCAGGTACTGCTCCCAGTCTTGGGAAGTACGTCTGTATAAGCTGGACCTTATACCTGTGTCACATTGTCCACAGTACGTATTGAGTTGGCTGTACACGTGTGGTGGCCAGATCCATGTCAAACAGCACTGGGAAGCGGCGCTATTAATAAACTTTCCTCCTGTCGTACTGTATAAGAAATATTCAATTTATAGTAGGATTGAGAATAACCTGCCCGGCACTCGGCTGCTTCACTAAAACAATAAAATCTAGAAATCTCTGTGTCTGGTGTGTGCGGTCATCTCGTGACTTTATATTCACAGTATACATGTCTTGTTACATTACTTCATATGCATATCCAGCCACAAGGTCATAAACAGGAGGCACAACAGACATATTAAGGGCCAAAGTAACAGAGTTGAAAAAAATCCGCTAAATGGGTATTTTTCCAACTCTGCTAATTTGACCAATGCGTTTACAATTCCCTGTAATTTTCTCTTTCAAGAATAACACACTCAGCTCAGCTGGCCATGGATAATGCAGAGTTACATCTTTACACACTGTCACTTTATAACAATGCATTATACAGGACCAACTCTATTCTTCTAGCAGGAGAAACTCACCAGACCCTGCACAATGTATAGAATAATATATAGAAGAGCTCAGCTGGCCATGGATAATGCAGAGTTACATCTTTACACACTGTCACTTTATAACAATGCATTATACAGGGCCAACTCTGTTCTTCTAGCAGGAGAGACTCACCAGACCCTGCACAATGTATAGAAGAATATATAGAAGAGCTCAGCTGGCCATGGATAATGCAGAGTTACATCTTTACACACTGTCACTTTATAACAATGCATTATACAGGCCAACTCTGTTCTTCTAGCAGGAGAAACTCACCAGACCCTGCACAATGTATAGAGGAATATATAGAAGAGCTCAGCTGGCCATGGATAATGCAGAGTTACATCTTTACACACTGTCACTTTATAACAATGCATTATACAGGACCAACTCTGTTCTTCTAGCAGGAGAAACTCACCAGTCCCTGCACAATGTATAGAAGAATATATAGAAGATCTCAGCTGGCCATGGATAATGCAGAGTTACATCTTTACACACTGTCACTTTATAACAATGCATTATACAGGGCCAACTCTGTTCTTCTAGCAGGAGAAACTCACCAGTCCCTGCACAATGTATAGTGTTAGCTTTTACTGTTTCTACTGGAAGGCAATGCATGGTATCTACTACTCTTTCTGTAAAATAACATTTTCTCATGCTGAGTCTTTACAGGACTCTTTATGAAGCTCAAGGATGTTTAAAACGTCCATATTCCAAATAAATAATTACTCCATATCCAGCTCCTCACGGTAGCTGCTCAATAGGTCCCAGTCATTATTTTATTTTTAACCATTTCCATGCTGGGACTCTCGACCATCCACTAATATATTCAAAATATTTAATACCTGGGGATCAAAACAAGATCTTATGAAGGCCAATTAATTCTAACAAAAAAAGCTAACTCTTTCAGTGCCAGAGAGGCACTTAATACATGCCTTTCCTTGCCCTTTCTGGAACTGACAGGGTTAAAAAAAAATCTGGATCGAGCCAGTCTGGCAGATGCTATGGAGCACAGAGATGCTAACTGCTGCTTCTCTCTTGCCGGGCGGCCTCTGGCCTTGAAGGGGTTAATATGGCAGGTCGGCCGTCGAAATGATTGTTTTATTCCCAGAGGATTTTTTGGCGAGTGTGCAGGATGGGAGCAGAGGGGGTAGACGCAAGGAAGGGGGGGGGGGGGAGACTTTAAAAAAGAAATGTGTCTGCGAGCAGGAATAGTTGAGAAATCCCCCTCGCTCGGCATGTTTTTTTGTGCAGGTGTGCAGTCGTTTTACAAATGGCGAATCAGCAGTCTGCAAAAGTGTTCAGTTAACATCTATCACCCCTTCCCTTAGTCATCAGCGCTGGCCCTCATCCCCAGAGAGACCGCGTGCTAATTCAATGGAAGATTTACACCAACCCTGGGGAGGCCATCCTCACAATACAGCGAGAAACAGAAGCTGAGCGGCAACAGTGATATGCGCAGACCCACAGACATGCTGCGCGTCAAACCTCCCTCCCTCCCTGATTCCTCGAAACCGCTAGCTTTATTTAGAATTGGGTCTTACCAGGGAGGAAACCTATCCTCATCTCTATGGGCGTTATTCATGAAAGAGAGAATTTCAGGGAATTGAGAAAGGAATTTCAGGATTAAGGCCAAAGTAGTCGAGCTGGAGAAATTCGCTGTCATGTTAAATAAAATAAAAAAACGGCGATTCTTAACCTGCTCTCCCTTACAGAGCATGCAAGCCCCCAGCAATAAAGGAAATGAGCTGGCACTTCCTAAGTGATAGTGTTATTAATAATAGTGTATATCTGCTGCAGTCTCTGTCTCTGTCTCTCTCTCTCTCTCTCTCTCTCTCTCTCTCTCTCTCTCTCTCTCTCTCTCTCTCTCTCTCTTCTCCCCCCCCTCTACCCCCCTGTCTCTCTCTCTCTCTCTCCCCCCTGTCTCTCTCTTGTTATCACTCTCTCTCTTGCTCTCTTTCTCTCTCTCTCTCTTGCTCTCTTTCTCTCTCTCCCCCTCTCTCTTTCTCCCCCCCCCACTCTCCCCCTGTCTCTCTCTCTCTCTCCCCCCCCCCCCCCTCTCTCCCCCTGTCTCTCGCTCTCTCTTTATCACTCTCTCTCTCACAGAGACTGGGGATGGTAAACATTCCAGACACTTTGCTGAGTGCTGGGTTTAATAATTCCCCCCCCCCCCCCCGAAAATAAATTAGCACTTCTAATGTACTCACAAAATTGGGTGCAAGGGTGTCATTAATTTGGAGTGTTAGTCTTTACTACTTCCACTGCAAGATTGTGTCATGTATCTACTACTCTTTTTGCAAAATAATATTTTCTTGTTTAGTCTCCCACCCTCGAACTCAAAATCAAACACAGGGTTACAAGTAGTTGCAAACACCTTTGTAGAGCAATCTTCCTCAGAAACAGTAATTACACAATATCTTTTTGAAGATCAATTTTGGACAGAGTTTTTAAAAAGTACAGTGCTCAACCGGACGACCCTTGAAGGGTCAACTCCCTGGTTAAATGCACGGCTAAAAAGAAATCAAACGGTAGAACTACAGTCAAATACAGCACGGTGTGAAAGCGGAACAAAATGGCTCTTATTTAAAAATCCATTTCTGTCAGTCAAAGAGTTAACATCGGTCTGGATGCTGCTGTATTTCCCAGTAAAGGCGGGGGGGGGGGGGGGGGGGGTGAAGGATCTTAATAAAATAGGGGACGAAAAAAAAATAAAAACTATTGAATTTCAAGAAATGAAACCTGCGGCGAGGGGACACTTTTCAAATCATGGTTTTGCATTTTCATGTTTTTCTTTATATTTTACATTGTGCATTAATTAATATTGTTTTTTTTTCCTCCTAAAATGGATTTTTCTTTTATTCAATATCAAACTATTCCCCCCCCCCCCTCCCTTGAGGTTCTTTAAATGCAGTCTAATTATCTGAGAATTGTTCTTTGATTGTCTTGGGATTATGATAACATCAGGCGGACAGCATAACATTGAAAAAAAAAAACAAACAAACAAAAAACAATCATTTACATTCATTTAAACCTCTAGAAAAATGACCACAACCTGTAAATTCTCATACTGATTTTTCAAGTACAGAACAATAGGGGTTAAATATACACATGCCTGTCCCTTTAAGGTACACCATGTGAAGGCCACATACATTGTTGGTGCATCTGGGTCTTGTTCTACCATTGCTACATTGAAACAATACTGAAATGCATGCTTTGTTTGTGCAATGTGATGTGTAGATCCCCTCTGTAAATCAAAGGGTTAATGATACTATGTTGCTTTGATTTCTTATAGAATAAATGGTCCCATTCCCTTTTTGGGAGGTTTGGTTTGCTTGCTAGACTTCAATTTATATTTCTAGCAGTCATCCAGAAAATTATCCCTTCTAGTAAGTTTGCATTTTATCGCAGACAGGGGGCTGCCATTTGTGGATCCTGGCCACTGATCTGAAAACAACAACAGCCAATCGGTAATATTGCTTTTCAAACCGTTTAAGCACCAAATTCATTTACGACTACTTTTATGACTTGTAGCCAAATCGCTCATCTCTCGAATTCACACTTTTTGAATTCCTACACTTTTCTTGCTGTTAATTTGAATTGATCTGAACTTAACTCCTCCTATGTCAGATTCCATGCATACAGCTGTATGGTCGGCCATTTTTGGAGGATCACACAACTTGTACATGCCGCCCTACGGAATGTACTATTCATATTGTGTTTAGGTAGTTCCTAGAGGAGCCTTCCAAAGCCCCTCACACCTGGTGTTTTATGGTCATACTTAGCCACACGGAAAGACTTAAGGACTCTTAAAGCTGACACAAGCATACATATTAATTAATTAATTGCTTAAAAGTGTATTTTAAACCTACAGCAATCATGGGAGGTGGAAGCAAAACATTGTCAGGATCCGTGATGCCACGCAATGTCATGTCACCCCTCTCTCAATAAGCCCCACCCCTACCATGGGAGAACGTTGGTCATGTTACAAAGTAATTATTGCAACAACAAAAACATTTACAAAATTAAACGGATTTTTTTTTTATTTATTTTAAGAATCTGCATTCCTTTTCTATTCTGTAAGTTAGAGCAGTCTTTTAAATTGGGCAAATGCTAGATTTTTAGAGAACAACTATTTTTTTTTCTCCCCCCAGAGCCATAGATCCATTTGATAGAGACGTTTGGAGTTCTGTTTGGCTGTGAACCGAAGTCATATATCCCAGTGAATGGCATTCATACCTAATAAAAATAATCGTGAGTCGCAGATTAATGTCAAACCCATTCTGTGCAATTATCATCAAAGGCTCACAAAAAAAAAGAGAAAACTGCCAATTAACACATTTCTGGGGACATAAAAAATGTAAAAGAATAGTAGATAGCATTAATTGCAGGGAATGCTGGGCTCTTGATTTCAGATTTGTATTTCTCAGATTAATTTATTTAATTTAGATCTGTTTAACCATTACAGTGCCCAAGTCGTGCACAGTGGTACTGACGGCATATTCTCTTATCCATATCGCACAACACAAATCTACTAAACTTGTTCATGGGTTGAAGGATAAAACTTACCAGGAAAGGTTAAAGCGTCTTAACATGTTTAGCTTGGAGGAAAGACGTAACAGGGGGGATATGATAGAAACATTTATATACATAAAGGGAATCAACACAGTAAAGGAAGAGAGTATATTTAAAAGAAGAAAAACTACCACAACTAGAGGACATAGTCTTAAATTAGAGGGGCAGCGATTTAAAAGTAATATCAGGAAGTATTACTTTACTGAGAGGGTAGTGGATGTATGGAATAGCCTGCCAGCAGAAGTGGTAGAGGTTAATACAGTGAAGGAGTTTAAGCATGCATGGGATAGGTATAAGGCTATCCTAGATAAAAGATAAGGTCAGGGACTAATGAAAGTATTACTTTACTGAGAGGGTAGTGGATGTATGGAATAGTCTTCCAGTAGAAGTGGTAGAGGTTAATACAGTGAAGGAGTTTAAGCATGCATGGGATAGGTATAAGGCTATCCTAGATATAAGATAAGGCCAGGGACTAATGAAAGTATTACTTTACTGAGAGGGTAGTGGATGCATGGAATAGTCTTCCAGTAGAAGTGGTAGAGGTAAATACAGAGAAGGAGTTTCAGCATGCGTGGGATAGGTATAAGGCTATCCTAGATATAAGATAAGGCCAGGGACTAATGAAAGTATTACTTTACTGAGAGGGTAGTGGATGCATGGAATAGTCTTCCAGTAGAAGTGGTAGAGGTAAATACAGTGAAGGAGTTTAAGCATGCGTGGGATAGACACAAGGCTCTCCTAGCTATAAGACCAGGAACGGGGGACTAATAAAAGTACTAAAAATTGGGCAGACTAGATGGACCGAATGGTTCTTATCTGCCGACACATTCTATGTTTCTGTGTTTCTATGTTTCTATGTTTCTATGTTTCTATGACTTGTGGGACTAATAACTAAACTGTGTCATCCTGTTACAAGCTCCATCAATCAATCCCATCAATTATGAACCATGTGTAGCATTCTGTGAACCAGCATGGAATGTCCTTTTGTCTTAAATAACCCTTTTTAACCTCACATCAATATTAATATGCATTTAATTGTATAAGTTACTCTGAATAAAATGCCAATGCTGTCACCCTAAGAGAGATCCAGGAACTGTTTATAACTCTGCAGAAATCTATATTGGGCCTTTTTTTTTGCTAATCCCTCAGAAATATTTACTCCCCTTTTGTTCACCTTCTTTGTCCTCCTTCTGCATCTGTTGTTACTTATCAACTATCACTTTAAAGGCCAAAACAAACAAATAGGGGGAAATGATTTGCCAACCAGGTTGAAATGGTTGCCCAACCCCCCCGGCCTTATTAGGTCATGTTTAATTGCAAACTGTGTTGTATCCGAATACATTGGTCAAAACTCATTCCAGGAAACTAATTGGACAGAGAGCATTTTTGTTTAAGATTCACACGACGCGGCTGAGCGGCCAAGGGGTCAACTTAATATTTGATGACTCCAACCAAGAGGACAATCAGTATCAGTTTATTGGCAGTCCCTAGGAAGTTCTGGATTGTATGGTTTCTTCATCCAATGCCCTTCTCCGCTTTTAGCCAAGACTAATTATGTATTAAATCATGATGGAGCAAGAAGGAGATCGTTCCTTGTCTTCTGTGTTTATACAAATCTGCTTACGTTTCTTTGATCAGTGGGTGGCGATCAGCTGACTAGCATCTAATAAGAACTTTGCATCAGGAAGCATTTTTTTCTCCAAGTTAATTCTTTAATTTTTTTTTTTTCCCAAGTGAGTTTGGAAATCTAAGAAGGCAACGACTCAAGTTCAGAACACTGTAAAAAAAAAAAAAAAAAAAGTCAGTAGACAGCCGATCGAATGGGCGACTGTTTCTCACTGCTCCTGCAGCTAGAGATTTTTTGGTATCGCTGAACGATCGATGGAGTCAAATACCGGACCAAACATGATCCCTCTGGTAGAGCTAATCAGTAGTATGGTTATGGTTGGCCGACAGTGAACCCGGCACCAGAAAGCACACAACATCTTCTCAACAAAGTGGACATGTAAGCTCATGTGGCCAAGGAAGATACTGTTTACAACTATTTTTCTAACTTTTCCAGCTATTTTAGCCTAATCCTTGAAGATCACTTGTCAGCTCACTTTATAATGAGTAGATTCCAAAGTCTCATTCAAACCAATCTTAGTTAAGCACTAAAATAACACTGGCCATCAACCTGTGTTGAGATTAGGGGCACATTATCTGATTTTACATGAATTGGATTGTGTCTGTGTGTCTATACATCCTACATAATGTCAGGCTGCACTTTACATGAATTGGATTGTGTCTGTGTGTGTGTATATACATCCTACATACTGCCGGGCTGCACGTTACATGAATTGGATTGTGTGTGTGTGTGTGTATATACATCCTACATACTGCCGGGCTGCACTTTACATGAATTGGATTGTGTCTGTGTGTGTGTATATACATCCTACATGCTGCCGGGCTGCACGTTACATGAATTGGATTGTGTGTGTGTGTATATACATCCTACATACTGCCGGGCTGCACTTTACATGAATTGGATTGTGTCTGTGTGTATATACATCCTACATACTGCCGGGCTGCACTTTACATGAATTGGATTGTGTGTGTGTGTATATACATCCTACATACTGCCGGGCTGCACTTTACATGAATTGGATTGTGTGTGTGTATATACATCCTACATACTGCCGGGCTGCACTTTACATGAATTGGATTGTGTGTGTGTGTATATACATCCTACATACTGCCAGGCTGCACTTTACATGAATTGGATTGTGTGTGTGTGTATATACATCCTACATACTGCCAGGCTGCATGTTATATGAGTTGGATTGTGTCTGTGTGTATATACATCCTACATACTGCCGGGCTGCACTTTACATGAATTGGATTGTGTCGGTGTGTATATATACATCCTACATACTGCCGGGCTGCACTTTACATGAATTGGATTGTGTGTGTGTGTATATACATCCTACATACTGCCGGGCTGCACTTTACATGAATTGGATTGTGTCTGTGTGTGTATATACATCCTACATACTGCCGGGCTGCACTTTACATGAATTGGATTGTGTGTGTGTGTATATACATCCTACATACTGCCGGGCTGCACTTTACATGAATTGGATTGTGTCTGTGTGTGTATATACATCCTACATACTGCCGGGCTGCACTTTACATGAATTGGATTGTGTCTGTGTGTATATACATCCTACATACTGCCGGGCTGCACTTTACATGAATTGGATTGTGTGTGTGTGTATATACATCCTACATACTGCCGGACTGCACTTTACATGAATTGGATTGTGTGTGTGTGTATAGGGTCTAGGACACTTCTTCGCCGCATCTTCATCGCTGACAGTTCAGTGCGGCAGTTAGAACTCTGAACTGTCAGCAATGAAGAATAACGCGGCCGTTTCACCGCGGCCACGGCTATGTAAGAGCTGACAGTTCAGCGCTGAACTGTCAGCTCTTACAATCTAAAAGTAAAACGAAAATAACCCCCCTAATAAATGATCCCCCCCCCCAATAGTAACACTAAACACTAAACCCCAATACTAACACTAAAATTAACCCCAATACTAAAATTAACCCCCTAAACCCTACTACTAACCCCCGACCCCTAATACTAACCCTAATACTACCCCCCGACCCCTAATACTAAATTTAACCCCCAAAACCCCAATACTAACCCTAATACTAACCCTAATACTAACCCCTGACCCCTAATACTAAATGTAACCCCCTAAACCCCAATACTAACCCTAATACTAACCCTAATACTAACCCCTGACCCCTAATACTAAAGTTAACCCCCTAAACCCTAATACTAACCCTAATACTAAGCCCCGACCCCTAAAACTAATATTAACCCCCTAAACCCTACTACTAACCCTAATATTAACCCCGACCCCTAATAGTAAAATTAACACCTAACACTAAACACTAAACCTAATTCTAACCCCCTAAACCATAATTCTAAACAAACTAAAATCGGTAAAATACTTACCTTTAGCGATGAAATGTCCCGCGATGAAATCTCCGATCTGTCTTGTGCTGTAGAGTCGGCGGTGAAGCGGCTGCGCGGAAGCAGCCGCGATGAAGTGTCCCATCCACGTGTGTATATACATCCTACATACTGCCGGGCTGCACGTTACATGAATTGGATTGTGTGTGTGTGTATATACATCCTACATACTGCCGGGCTGCACTTTACATGAATTGGATTGTGTGTGTGTGTATATACATCCTACATACTGCCGGGCTGCACTTTACATGAATTGGATTGTGTGTCTGTGTATATATACATCCTACATACTGCCGGGCTGCACTTTACATGAATTGGATGTGTGTGTGTTTGTATGTGTGTGTATATACATCCTACATACTGCCGGTCTGCACTTTACATGAATTGGATTGTGTGTCTGTGTGTATATACATCCTACATACTGTCGGGCTGCACGTTACATGAATTGGATTGTGTATGTGTGTGTATACATCCTACATACTGCCGGGCTGCACTTTACATGAATTGGATTGTGTGTGTGTGTGTATATACATCCTACATACTGCCGGGCTGCACTTTACATGAATTGGATTGTGTATGTGTGTATATACATCCTACATACTGCCGGGCTGCACTTTACATGAATTGGATTGTGTGTGTGTGTGTATATACATCCTACATACTGCCGGGCTGCACTTTACATGAATTGGATTGTGTGTGTGTGTATATACATCCTACATACTGCCAGGCTGCACTTTACAAGAATTGGATTGTGTGTGTGTGTGTATATACATCCTACATACTGCCGGGCTGCACTTTACATGAATTGGATTGTGTGTGTGTGTATATACATCCTACATACTGCCGGGCTGCACTTTACATGAATTGGATTGTGTATGTGTGTATATACAACCTACATACTGCTGGGCTGCACGTTACATGAATTGGATAGTGTCTGTGTGTATATACATCCTACATACTGCCGGGCTGCACGTTACATGAATTGGATTGTGTCTGTGTGTATATACATCCTACATACTGCCGGGCTGTACTTTACATGAATTGGATTGTGTGTGTGTGTATATACATCCTACATACTGCCGGGCTGCACTTTACATGAATTGGATTGTGTCTGTGTGTATATCCATCCTACATACTGCCGGGCTGCACATTACATGAATTGGATTGTGTGTGTGTGTGTATATACATCCTACATACTGCCAGGCTGCACTTTACATGAATTGGATTGTGTGTGTGTGTGTATATACATCCTACATACTGCCGGGCTGCACGTTACATGAATTGGATTGTGTATGTGTGTATATACATCCTACATACTGCCGGGCTGCACTTTACATGAATTGGATTGTGTGTGTGTGTATATACATCCTACATAAAGCCGGGCTGCACGTTACATGAATTGGATTGTGTCTGTGTGTATATACATCCTACATACTGCCAGGCTGCACTTTACATGAATTGGATTGTGTGTGTGTGTGTATATACATCCTACATACTGCCGGGCTGCACGTTACATGAATTGGATTGTGTATGTGTGTATATACATCCTACATACTGCCGGGCTGCACTTTACATGAATTGGATTGTGTGTGTGTGTATATACATCCTATATACTGCCGGGCTGCACTTTACATGAATTGGATTGTGTGTGTGTATATACATCCTACATACTGCCGGGCTGCACGTTACATGAATTGGATTGTGTCTGTGTGTATATACATCCTACATACTGCCAGGCTGCACTTTACATGAATTGGATTGTGTGTGTGTATGTGTGTATATACATCCTACATACTGCCGGGCTGCACGTTACATGAATTGGATTGTGTCTGTGTGTATATACATCCTACATACTCCCGGGCTGCACTTTACATGAATTGGATTGTGTGTGTGTGTATATACATCCTATATACTGCCGGGCTGCACGTTACATGAATTGGATTGTGTCTGTGTGTATATACATCCTACATACTGCCAGGCTGCACTTTACATGAATTGGATTGTGTGTGTGTGTATATACATCCTACATACTGCCGGGCTGCACTTTACATGAATTGGATTGTGTGTCTGTGTGTATATACATCCTACATACTGCCGGGCTGCACTTTACATGAATTGGATTGTGTGTGTGTATGTGTGTATATACATCCTACATACTGCCGGGCTGCACTTTACATGAATTGGATTGTGTCTGTGTGTATATACATCCTACATACTGCCGGGCTGCACTTTACATGAATTGGATTGTGTCTGTGTGTGTGTATATACATCCTACATACTGCCAGGCTGCACTTTACATGAATTGGATTGTGTGTGTGTATATCCATCCTACATACTGCCAGGCTGCACTTTACATGAATTGGATTGTGTGTGTGTGTATATACATCCTACATACTGCCAGGCTGCACTTTACATGAATTGGATTGTGTCTGTGTGTATATACATCCTACATACTGCCGGGCTGCACTTTACATGAATTGGATTGTGTGTGTGTGTATATACATCCTACATACTGCCGGGCTGCACTTTACATGAATTGGATTGTGTGTGTGTGTGTGTATATACATCCTACATACTGCCAGGCTGCACTTTGCATGAATTGGATTGTGTGTATGTGTATATATACATCCTACATACTGCCGGGCTGCACGTTACATGAATTGGATTGTGTGTGTGTGTATATACATCCTACATACTGCCGGGCTGCACTTTACATGAATTGGATTGTGTGTGTGTGTATATACATCCTACATACTGCCAGGCTGCACTTTACATGAATTGGATTGTGTCTGTCTGTATATACATCCTACATACTGCCGGGCTGCACTTTACATGAATTGGATTGTGTGTCTGTGTGTGTATATACATCCTACATACTGCCGGGCTGCACTTTACATGAATTGGATTGTGTCTGTGTGTATATACATCCTACATACTGCCGGGCTGCACTTTACATGAATTGGATGTGTGTGTGTGTATATACATCCTACATACTGTCGGGCTGCACTTTACATGAATTGGATTGTGTGTGTGTGTATATACATCCTACATACTGCCGGGCTGCACTTTACATGAATTGGATTGTGTGTGTGTGTATATACATCCTACATACTGCCGGGCTGCACGTTACATTAATTGGATGGTGTGTGTGTGTGTGTATACATCCTACATACTGCTGGGCTGCACGTTACATGAATTGTATTGTGTGTGTGTATATACATCCTACATACTGCTGGGCTGCACGTTACATGAATTGGATTGTGTCTGTGTGTGTATATACATCCTACATACTGCCGGGCTGCACTTTACATGAATTGGATTGTGTCTGTGTGTATATACATCCTACATACTGCCGGGCTGCACGTTACATGAATTGGATTGTGTGTGTGTGTATATACATCCTACATACTGCCGGGCTGCACTTTACATGAATTGGATTGTGTCTGTGTGTGTGTATATACATCCTACATACTGCCGGGCTGCACTTTACATGAATTGGATTGTGTGTGTATATATACATCCTACATACTGCCAGGCTGCACTTTACATGAATTGGATTGTGTGTGTGTATATCCATCCTACATACTGCCGGGCTGCACTTTACATGAATTGGATTGTGTGTGTGTGTATATACATCCTACATACTGCCGGGCTGCACTTTACATGAATTGGATGGTGTCTGTGTGTATATACATCCTAAATACTGCCGGGCTGCACTTTACATGAATTGGATTGTGTGTGTGTATATACATCCTACATACTGCCAGGCTGCACTTTACATGAATTGGATTGTGTGTGTGTGTATATACATCCTACATACTGCCGGGCTGCACGTTACATGAATTGGATTGTGTGTCTGTGTGTATATACATCCTACAAACTGTCGGGCTGCACTTTACATGAATTGGATTGTGTGTGTGTGTATATACATCCTACATATTGCCAGGCTGCACTTTACATGAATTGGATTGTGTGTGTGTGTATATACATTCTACATACTGCCAGGCTGCACTTTACATGAATTGGATTGTGTGTGTGTGTATATACATCCTACATACTGCTGGGCTGCACGTTACATGAATTGGATTGTGTGTGTGTGTGTATATACATCCTACATACTGCTGGGCTGCACGTTACATGAATTGGATTGTGTGTCTGTGTGTATATACATCCTACATACTGCCGGGCTGCACTTTACATGAATTGGATTGTGTCTGTGTGTGTATATACATCCTACATACTGCTGGGCTGCACGTTACATGAATTGGATTGTGTCTGTGTGTATACATCCTACATACTGCTGGGCTGCACTTTACATGAATTGGATTGTGTGTGTCTGTGTATATACACCCTACATACTGCCGGGCTGCACTTTACATGAATTGGATTGTGTGTGTGTGTGTATATACATCCTACATACTGCCGGGCTGCACTTTACATGAATTGGATTGTGTGTGTGTATATACATCCTACATACTGCCAGGCTGCACTTTACATGAATTGGATTGTGTCTGTGTGTATATACATCCTATATACTGCCGGGCTGCACTTTACATGAATTGGATTGTGTGTGTGTGTATATACATCCTACATACTGCCAGGCTGCACTTTACATGAATTGGATTGTGTGTGTGTATATACATCCTACATACTGCTGGGCTGCACGTTACATGAATTGGATTGTGTGTGTGTGTGTATATACATCCTACATACTGCCGGGCTGCACTTTACATGAATTGGATTGTGTGTGTGTATATACATCCTACATACTGCCAGGCTGCACTTTACATGAATTGGATTGTGTCTGTGTGTATATACATCCTATATACTGCCGGGCTGCACTTTACATGAATTGGATTGTGTCTGTGTGTATATACATCCTATATACTGCCGGGCTGCACTTTACATGAATTGGATTGTGTGTGTGTGTATATACATCCTACATACTGCCAGGCTGCACTTTACATGAATTGGATTGTGTGTGTGTATATACATCCTACATACTGCCAGGCTGCACTTTACATGAATTGGATTGTGTCTGTGTGTATATACATCCTACATACTGCCGGGCTGCACTTTACATGAATTGGATTGTGTGTGTGTATATACATCCTACATACTGCCAGGCTGCACTTTACATGAATTGGATTGTGTCTGTGTGTATATACATCCTATATACTGCCGGGCTGCACTTTACATGAATTGGATTGTGTGTGTGTGTATATACATCCTACATACTGCCAGGCTGCACTTTACATGAATTGGATTGTGTGTGTGTGTATATACATCCTACATACTGCCGGGCTGCACTTTACATGAATTGGATTGTGTGTGTGTGTATATACATCCTACATACTGCCGGGCTGTACTTTACATGAATTGGATTGTGTGTATGTGTGTATATACATCCTACATACTGCCGGGCTGCACTTTACATGAATTGGATTGTGTCTGTGTGTGTATATACATCCTATATACTGCCGGGCTGTACTTTACATGAATTGGATTGTGTGTGTGTATATACATCCTACATACTGCCGGGCTGCACGTTACATGAATTGGATTGTGTGTGTGTGTATATACATCCTACATACTGCCGGGCTGCACTTTACATGAATTGGATTGTGTCTGTGTGTATATACATCCTACATACTGCCGGGCTGCACTTTGCATGAATTGGATTGTGTGTGTGTGTATATACATCCTACATACTGCCGGGCTGCACTTTACATGAATTGGATTGTGTGTGTGTGTATATACATCCTACATACTGCTGGGCTGCACTTTACATGAATTGGATTGTGTCTGTGTATATACATCCTACATACTGCCGGGCTGCACGTTACATGAATTGGATTGTGTGTCTGTGTGTATATACATCCTACATGCTGCCGGGCTGCACTTTACATGAATTGGATTGTGTCTGTGTGTGTATATACATCCTACATACTGCCGGGCTGTACTTTACATGAATTGGATTGTGTGTGTGTATATACATCCTACATACTGCCGGGCTGCACGTTACATGAATTGGATTGTGTGTGTGTGTATATACATCCTACATACTGCCGGGCTGCACTTTACATGAATTGGATTGTGTGTGTGTGTGTGTGTATATACATCCTACATACTGCCGGGCTGCACTTTACATGAATTGGATTGTGTGTGTGTGTGTATATACATCCTACATACTGCCGGGCTGCACGTTACATGAATTGGATTGTGTATGTGTGTACTTATTTTTTCATCCATTTCTTATTTCTCTTGGAGTCGTAACCTCCAGAGCTCTATTTAAATTAATTTGCCTAATTCCTAAATCTAATGCATGTCTCGTCAGCAGTAAGACGGTTTTTTCCGAGCCGGAGTTATCTATTATATTTAATCCTTTTTTCCGAAAAAATAAAATAAAAAAATAACAGCCCTGATTTCTAGTTGAACCCACTTTCAGCAGCTGAAATAATCAGAGCCTTGTGGCAGCAGAGCTGACAGTGTCACTCACTTCTTAAGTTGTATCAGCAAACGAGACACGTTAGACCTCATTAAACAGATTTTGCTGCTCAAAATTCTGATTACGTTTCCTCCGCGAGAGAGGTTTAGCGTCCTATACGTTTGCCTTTAAATCCAGATGTGCAACTTTGATCCGGGCCTGTATTTTTTTCATCTCTGAAAAAAAAGTATAAATATATATATAGTAGCGAGAGAGAGAGAGAGAAACAATATTGCTAGGAATAATTCACAAGCGCCAATATACACAGTGTCAAGGAGACCGCCAGTTAACTTATGGGAGAGTTAAGGTGGCAGTCCTTTCTAATTCTGCATCCATTTATTCACATGAGACTGTGGTACAGCACTGACTTTCAGCGTTTGACTTTTCAAGCTCTGTTTAAATGTGGGGGGGAGACACACACACTCACAGGACAACCAGTGTTTTGTTTTTTTTTCCTTTCTTGCATAATAGATCTTGAATTTGTGGTCATTGACGTGGCTTGATTAAACCTTGTTGGGGACATCTCGTCTACTGGGCCACCAAGCCTTTTTTAGGATAAGCCTGAGAGCAATGGTATTGAACTGGCTGTCTACTCGGGTGCCTTGTGCCTCCAGTGGAAACAGTCAGCTTTTGGGGTGGCATAGTCCACCATGAGAGAGCACAAGTTCTGTGTCTCTATGTCATAGTTTGCTTTTTCAAATCTGTTGGTTCCAAGATATGATATATTATTAATACCCTTACAGGAGGGCCACTTGATGGCCTATCTGGAATAGTAGGTTGACCTGGGACTGACATCAAATAGCTCTTCTCTCTTAGCTATCTCACTGATACTTGGTAGGTGACACACGGAGAGACCAGAGATCGATTCCACAGTGTTCTCCATCAATGGAATTCCTAGACTCACAGGAAGAGAGGTCTTGGTCTTGAGATGTATGGGTTTGGGATAGATAGGGGTTGCAGTGTTGTGCACAGCCTTCCATCACCTCGTTACAGAGGTCCAAACAATAGAAATGGGAGACTCCTAGTGTAGGCAAATGCAACTTCTGAAAATACATCACCGCCATCTTGCTCCAAGCATCCTAACAGGACACAAAGGCCCAATTTAACCTCAATATCTTCTTTTTTTTCAGGTTGACAGCATACAACAATGACCAAGACTCGTAGTCTTTCCAAACATACCAACATACAACAAAGACCTAGACTTGTAGTCTTACCAAACATACCAACATACCACAAAGACCTAGACTGGTAGACTTACCAAACATAGAAAACATACAACAAAGACCTAGACTCATAGTCTTACCAAACATACCAAAATACAACAAAGACCTAGACTCGTAGTCTTACCAAACATAGCAAAATACAACAAAGACCTAGACTCGTAGTCTTACCAAACATACCAACATACCACAAAGACCTAGACTTGTAGTCTTACCAAACATACTAACATACCACAAAGACCTAGACTCGTAGTCTTACCAAACATAGCAACATACAACAAAGACCTAGACTTGTAGTCTTACCAAACATACCAACATACCACAAAGACCTAGACTCGTAGACTTACCAAACATAGAAACATACAACAAAGACCTAGACTCGTACTCTTACCAAACATACTAACATACAACAAAGACCTAGACTCGTAATTTCAGCTAGTATTACCAGATATTTTGCAATCTATGTTCACTTTAAATTTAATTAAACATTAATGTTGTAGCTTTCTAATTCTTCATCCAGATAGGAGAAGAAGAAAAAAAAAAAAGATATATATGATTTAAAAAAAAAAAAAGATAGGGCTGAAAGAGACGGTGAGAAGAAGGATTGTAGAATAAAATACTCTGGCTCCCCGCCAATCCTTCTCTCCCCAAGACTGATATGACAAGTAATTAAATGAGACGGGGAATATATCTTTAATGCAGCAGTTATGTATGAGTGGTCCTGTTTATGTATTTGGCTATTCATTTTCTGGCAGCCTCCTGTATCTATCCAGAGATGTGCGGCAAACTCACTAACAGCTTAAAGCAGAACAGACACTTCGAAAGGTTTATCAGAGTTGAAGGACTGGGGAGGCACTCACCCACACAACGCCTCTCCCGTCACTCATGCCATTGGCAAATGGACATTTGTAACCCCAATTACTTTGTGTTTATTGCTCCTGGGTTGTAATCTAGCCCAGCTGAATATGTTACCGGCTCTGTTTAACTAACATGACAAGACCTCCGTGTTAATCTTAAGCATGAATAAATACATAAGGTCTCTTTGTTTTTTTGTCGTTGTTGTTGCTTGTTTGTAAATGACAGTATTGCGTTAATTGGTTTTATTTGAAGGGCTTCCGTTACTGGCCTTATTTTTGTGTTATGGAATACTGGCACAGGACAGAGCCTACGTACTCGGATTTCTGGGAACTAGGAAATGCCAACTTTGTTTGTCACGGTACTGGTGGCAACACTGGTGTTTACTGACCAAGCGGCATTGAGTTCTTGGCTATTCGGTACAGAGACAGGGTGTCTGGAGCTCAGTTATTCACATTTAGACAGTTTACATGAAATGCTGACGATGCACAGTATTTATGTTGGGACATACTCACATTTCATGGGACAGGAGGACCCCCAAAAAGCAGGATGGTCCTCACAAACTTCTGACGGTTGGCAACCGTGGTTGTGCCTCAGTGACAACTAAATCTCTACTTTTAAAACCCTCCCGTAAAGATGTGTGACTGTAATTTGTTGACCTTTGATCACTTACAAAGTATGAAAAATATATATTTTTTTTTATAGAGTTGAGGGGTTCCTGTATTTCCTCTAACTAGAGACAGGTGACAATTTGACCTTCTATGGAGATGTGTGGCTGTGGACGTTTTAGCACCTGACCCAGATACAATATGGTCGATGGAAACTTTGCATTTAGACAGTAATATACATGGTAATGTAGCTACATGATATCCTGCCTATACTTCAGTCCAAGACTGAATGCATGGGATGCATCAAAATGACAAGCAGAAGTCATGAATTTATTGCAGTCATGTGGTTCATATTGTCAAATGTTGTCTGCTCAGAAAGGATGAGACTGGTCACTCCAGTCTAGTGCTGCTGATTAGTCTATGTTTATAACAATGACTTGTTGAATGCTGGGAATATAACGCAAGTCAATTGTTCAGCACTTTATCAGTTTGGGGCCAACTACACTCAGCTTTACTTTTGTCATTTATCTTTTCCAGATGTTATTAAATTAACTGTGTACCCATCCACTTTAGTCATGGCTTATAAATTAATTTTTAATAATTTTTAAGTTTGGGCCATTTCAGGAGGACTTTGGCTATTTCCATAGTAACCAAGATCCTCCCGAAATGAAGTCAATGTGGAGGACTAAGGCTACCATTTTGGCAGCAAAACTCCATCTGTCCAAAATTTTGCCACTGAAACTGCCCCCATTGGCCAATTTTCAGACTGACTCGAGGTTACTTTATTGGTCTCTGAGTCCAAAACTGAAGCCTACTTGGATTACCAAAGTGATCCATAGTGGTGCCAAATAGTCCATAGTGATTCTCAAGTAAAATGAAAGCTACCTAGTTGACCCTCATGTGTGAGGTCATCATCGCAAGCCAAAGAGGTCTGTGCTTAAAGGAAGTTCTGATGGCCCAGTGACCTATCATTTATTCTATTTTAACATTATCTCAATTGTCATATTTCACAAACATTTGTGATGTGGAATATTTATTGTCATTGGTTTCAGGGACTATTTTTATTTGGTTTCTATGGGAACAATGTGGCGTTTGTGTGTGTGTGAAAATCAAAATATAAATAAAGATACCAATTCGATAAAGAAATCCCCGTCATATAACACTCTTCCCAATGAGCTAATATTCCCAATTAATATAAATACTCAATCTGTTTATTCAATTACTCATCCTACTTTGAACAGTAAACAGGAATTATTGGGGTCAGTGTATGAAGAGCAAACACCATATATTATTTTTTTAAACATTTTTTTTAAAGGACAGCGGTCAGCAAAAACACACAAAAAACACGTTTATCCGACAGATTGTATCAAGTGTAAATGTTTTAAATAGCAAATGCTTTACTGAAAGAATACAAAAAAGGTACCTTATTGAGCCCTCTGTGATTGTATAGCTCTGTCAGGTGGCGGACATCTTGGGTCAAATGGAATGAAATCTTTCTGATCTCGCCCAAGATTCTAAACAGCATGTCCGTCACTGAAAGACCTATACGGAGCATTACGGTGCTTAGTATTAGTATTCTTTCATTAAAACTTTATATTATAAAATGCCTTCACTTGATGTGATCTTTCAATTAAACATCATCTCATTTTATGCCAGCAGTTGTGCTTTAATCTGTAAAAAAACTTTTTTTTAATTTTTTTAAATTCAATAAATAAATATTCGGAGAGTTGCAGGGAGAGTTTCAAACACAGTTAACGTAAGGGCCTAAAAACTGCATTAAAAGAGAGATTCTCCTAGGAGTTGGTGTGTCTGCATGCATTATTCAGAGCGTCTGGAACCCCATTTCTACAAGCTGTGCTAAGCCATAATGCACTGGAGATTTTCCCTGTCTATCTTTTTTTTTTTTTTTTTGGGCTACCCACAAGGCCATTCGATGCTGATATCTGTCAAGATCACAGTTCGTCCCAATGAATTCAGCTCGGCAAGATGAAAGTAAAAAAAAAAAAACAACACAAACTCTGGCATCTTAACTCTTACCATACTGTAGAGCGATGCCAACTGTGTCCTAAGGATTACTGCTCTTTGTATTTCTCTGTTAAATTTCTCTGTTAAATTAAGTTGAAACTGTAAATGATAACATGGTAGGTGGTCAGTTACATGGGACTATTCTAAAGTCAACATGGACGAGGGAAGGCTTCCAAAAGCCTGTCGATCACACGCTACATTAAACACGCAGCCAATCCGGAGGAGATGGTGTAAGGTGTGTGTGGGGTCATCGACGTCTCACACCGGTCATCGCTGCCAGGTCATGGAGAAACATGGCCGCCTGGAAGTTGGTGTTTGATTTCCAAAAGTAGCCTAAATCCCTTGTAAATGATGCTCCATTGGAGCTTCATGGGAGTGGCATTCAGAAGCCTTTTGAATGACACAGACATTACCTTCTGTTTGAATTAAAGATCCCACAGAGGATTTAGCATAGTTGCCAACAGTCTTGCATTTTCCGGGATTGTTGTTTTTTTTTGTGTGTGGGGGGGGGGGGGGGGTCCTTTCCCATCACCTTTAGGTCTGTCCTGGGACTAACCCTCAGTGCATTGCATTGTGCGCAAGGCCAATGTGTTAAAACTACAAATATGTGATAGACGCAGACACAGCCTAAACGCAGGTAAGTAAGCTCTAAACACCCGGTATTTCTACCTGTTAGCAAAGTGTGCCCCTTTAAGATCCACCCCCTTTTTTCTCGCAGAACCTCCAGACAGAAATTTGGAAGGCATGGTTTAGTCCCTTGTTAAGTGAAACAGTGGAGGAATAAGATCCTCCAGGTTCAGAGATGATTCAGGATCTGCCCTGGGGTCCCGTGTTCACGGATGCGCAGTAGCGCTGTCACTCCCGCTCGCTGGCCACATGCTCCATAGTGTCACCACCTCCGCTTCTTACAAAAATAATCCATAGACTTAATATTGACCGCAAGCCAATTTTTATTTACCTGCCTGCCGGTTAAATAGTGGCCGGATGGCAGCTCTATGCTCCCGAAGTCCAGAGCTGCTGGTGGGCTATGTGGGAAGGTAGGAGTCATATAGCCATAGGAGACGCGTGTACTAACACATTAAAAGACATGGAGTGCAGAAAGCGTTACAGTTCTGGCCTGGAATAATGCAATATATGTAAGGCCATCATGACAAAGGTTTCCTGTCATTTCCCTCACCTGTCAGTTAAGCCAAGAGCCCAATAAGGGCATGGCAGGGGGGTGGCAATGAGTGGATAGAGGGGATGGCCTTAGGCTATATATTGCAGGATTTACAGAAATGATTTCCTGTTTAAAGTAAAATGACAAGTTCCCTCCCTCCCATCCCTAGGTGACGACGAAGGAAGTGGAAGCGGGGGTCCCCGAGGTTTGGCGCTTGTGCAGGGGGTTGGTCATCTGGGGTATGGCCAACCCGGTTGGGCAGTAGCTGTGGGAAGCTAGCTGCACGGGCTCCCCATGGGCTTGTCCCTGGGGAGTGAGGCATGGCTACTGTGCAAACAGGGACGTCAGTAGCCGTGAGTCATGTGGTACGCCTGCGCCAGATTCTCGGGGTCCTGATCCTAGATGGTCTAGGATAAGGCACACGCTACCGCTAAGGTTCAGTAGTATTGTTTCATGTTGTTTATATTTATGGTTATAAAAGCATGTGTTGGTTGGTATATATGTATATGTATATAATGTTTGTATATATATATAATTGTATATGCCCGGTTATTTATTTATTTATAAAGTTTTAACCATATTTGGTTTACAGTAATATTCGTTACTTATTTCAGCTATATTTTAGCTGTCAATTTATGTTGCAGCATTTCAATAAAGACTGCAACCTTTCTAGCCACTCAGTTGTCTGTCTCTTTATTGGTGGGGGGAATGTATTATCAGGTATACCTTGGTCATGACGGCACATATAGCCCGATAATTAGGAAATAGTCACAAAAAAAGGAAACACCAGGCAAAAATGTAAACTCTTGTTGACATTTTTAATATGTGCCCTTCTTGATCTGCTAAATGCTGTCACAGAAACATGTATTAATATGCAAATTAGCAGCCGTAGTCAGGGCCAGCGAATTTACACATTCATATCATTTATCTACATGCCTCAGCAGCTTGAAGGGAGCCAAAAAAGGATCAGGCCTGGGATATACATACTGGCGTCGTAAATACAGGAACCTTACAGCAATGTAAAAAAAAAATGGAAACAAATAACCCTAGAAAATATTAACCCTTAAACCTTTCTATACAGGGTTTTTATGTAGAGGATAAAATAGGATACATGTATATATATATATATATATATATATATATATATTTAGCAAAAATGCAAGTAAACCGAGTAAGAGACAAAAAGAAATGTTTGATGGGCAAATTAATGACTTTCAATTGGACATGTGTAATTTGCATATCAGGGATCAGCAGAGGGATGTCATAAACTGGTGACACAACAGAAATGTTTCGGTGATGAGGTCCCTTTAAGGAATGTTCCATCTAGTTACTCACGAGTGGGAGGAAGAAAGTCTGAACCTCATCAATACCTTGATACATCAGAAGTTGTTCTTGACAGAATCACCAGTGTTCAAGCAGGTCTGTGTCACACCAGCAACAGAGGCAACATTTGAGTATCGGGCATTAGCAAAGCAGTGCTTGGAGCGCGGAGTACATAGGATTGTTTTTATTATTGTTTTTATTATTGTTATATATTACTCATAACTGGGAATAAAATGTTCTGGATCTCATTGGTCTTGCTGTTAACACCTTAAGTGCTGGTATAACTGTGAGTTCTATCGTTGTGGAGTCTGTGATACACTCACACACTGCACATTACTGTGAGTTCTATCGCTGTGGAGTCTGTGATACACTCACACACTGCACATTACTGTGAGTTTTATTGCTGTGGAGTCTGTGATACACTCACACACTGCACATTACTGTGAGTTTTATTGCTGTGGAGTCTGTGATACCCTCACACGCTGCACATTACTGTGAGTTTTATTGCGGTGGAGTCTGTGATACACTCACACACTGCACATTACTGAGAGTATTATTGCTGCGGAGTCTGTGATACACTCACACACTGCACATTACTGTGAGTTGTATTGCTGTGGAGTCTGTGATACACTTACACACTGCACATTACTGTGTTTTATTGCTGTGGAGTCTGTGATACACTCACACGCTGCACATTACTGGGAGTTTTATTGATGTGGAGTCTGTGATACACTCACACACTGCACATTACTGTGAGTTTTATTGCTGTGGAGTCTGTGATACACTCACACACGGCACATTACTGTGAGTTTTATTGCTGTGGAGTCTGTGATACACTCACACACTGTACATTACAGGGAGTTTTATTGCTGTGGACTCTGTGATACACTCACACACGGCACATTACTGTGTTTTATTGCTGTGGAGTCTGTGATACACTCACACACTGCACATTACTGTGAGTTTTATTGCTGTGGAGTCTGTGATACCCTCACACGCTGCACATTACTGTGAGTTTTATTGCGGTGGAGTCTGTGATACACTCACACACTGCACATTACTGAGAGTATTATTGCTGCGGAGTCTGTGATACACTCACACACTGCACATTACTGTGAGTTGTATTGCTGTGGAGTCTGTGATACACTTACACACTGCACATTACTGTGTTTTATTGCTGTGGAGTCTGTGATACACTCACACACGGCACATTACTGTGAGTTTTATTGCTGTTTGAACAAAGTGATACACTCACACGTTGCACATTACTGTGAGTTTTATTGTTGTGGAGTCTGTGATACACTCACATACTGCACATTACCGTGAGTTTAATATATTATTTTAGCTAACATGGGGCTAAATGTTTTAAATCAGAAGCCAGGACAGGATGCTCTGCTTTATATTATTTTTTCATTACAGACTGCGCTCGCTTTGTAAGATGTGTTGCTTTTTATTTCTTGTCTCCTCTGCCACACCACAGTTTCTCTTAGTTTTATCCGAGGGAAGCTGTTAATTAAATGACAAAATAATCTGGTTTTCCAGAGTGATATCATTTACACTTAAAACCTGTGTGACTTTAAGCTTTCCAGCATCTGACACCCCGATATTCTGGGACACACTGCAGATCATGCATTGTTTGCCACCTATTAATGTATTCTATTTATACAGTGTGAAGAAACCAGGATCGGGCTGCAATCTGCAGTGATGTACTTTTTAATAATATGTAATCAAAAAAAGGGCTTATAAATAAAGACATTCTGCAGAGAAGCAAAAGACTGAGGCTCGACACCATGAAAAAATATACTGTACTGTCACATAAATATGTCTGTATTTTGGTGGGACAGGTAGAACGAAGCACTTAAGTATGGCAATTGAGAGGTCTAGTCTTTCAAAGGACAACTGGCAGAATAAATTATGTTGGCGTTTTGAAATAAAAATGCTTTACTGAAATAATACAAATAAAGTTCATTATTAAGCCATCTTTACTGAATATAGCTCTAAAAGGGGGGCAGCCATGTTGTTTGGAATCTTGGCTCAGATGGGTCAGACCTTGCTTCCTCTGACTCAAGATGTCTGCCCCCCTGATAGAGCTATACAAGCAGAGATGACTCAATAAGGTTTGTATTTGTTTCTTTTTAAAATCCCTACACTTGATCTAAGCTTCCAATTAAACAGAACTTGTTTTTTTTTTTTTTGCTGACAGTAGTCCTTTAACATTACAGATTGTAAATTATTTTTACAGAAAATCTTGATTGTTAGAAGACAAATAGAGTATCTTATTGTTGCTCCATATAACTCTGTCAGGGGGCAGCTATGGTGTTTAGAATCTTCAGTGAGAGCTTCATTTGGGCTACAAAAAGAAATATCCGACTTATGTGACTCAAAATTAAAAAAAAAAAAAACATGGCTGCCCCCTGATAGAACTTTGCAAGCAATAAAGCTCAATAAGCCACGTTGTGTGTACTCTTACATTAAATTATTTCTATATAAACCAGCCATATACTTAATGCAATCTTATAATTAAACGTAAGCTAATTATTTTGCCACAGTGATCATTTTAATTGTAGTTTGTAAAGATGTGTTATTTCTTACTGTGCTAGTCCCAACTGCACTAGTTAATAGGTTCTATATTTGATTGCATCAAATCACAATCTCACAATTCATTATGATTAACTCTGCTTGGATCCTTGACCAAGCTAATTGTTGGTCATCTGGTTCAAATCATGCCTCTCTGGCCATTAACGAAGGCATTTTGGGTGCACAAGTAACCAGTAACCAAAAAAAAAAGATCTATTACACTATGTTTGTATTTTTGTTTTTCTTTTTCTACAGTCATCTTCACACAGCAGCAGTCATTTCTAGTTGTTATTTTTTTTGGACAATAGCAGTGTCCATAGACTGTAGAAGGACATGATTACACATAAATCCAAAAAAAGGTTAGAGATATTCTGTTTATGCACAAGGCCGGTAAGCTTTGCCTAAGACATTTTCTTGTACTCTGCGGAGATCATTACAAGACAGGCACAGGAAGGAATTTCTTGCTACAGTTCTCTGAAAACCAATTCTGAGATTGCTTTGCACAACAATAAGATCTCTCCCCTCTTTCTCCTCACTCCAATGTGCAGTAATGATCCTTTCACTCGCAGAGTTTAGCTTTTAAGTCATTTTCCTTCCCTGCTTCTTTGTTTTTCCAACATCTTCTTTTCTTTTTTTTTTGCTCTTCCCTCTCATGTTTGCTGCCTTTTGTTACTTAAGCTGATATGTCAAAATTCAGTATTCAAAATGGAAGGCAGCTGCTAAGGCTGTAACTGCATGAAACAGAGCTAAATCAGAAAGCAGGCAGCAGACCCTGGGGATGAAGACACAAAGTGGAATAATCTGTAGCAGAATCCGGAATGTCTACGATTCCTCTAATTATGATACAGAACCCCACCCCTCCAGTGCTTCTGGAAGTTTTGAATGCTCAACGAACACAACTCACTGAGTCAAGACATTACAGAGAACTTTTTTTATGAGAAACAAACTAGGGGTCCTCTATAACAACCTCCTCCATCTCTGTAATAAAATCCATTATCCATAAGTGTAGGTAGTGGTGATGAAGAGCAGTTAGTGTGTGTTTATTTATTTGGTTTGAATCGATGGGTAAGGCACTTCTTCTCTTATACCTACACAAACTTGTTATAGAAGCTCTTAATAAATCATTATAGGGCACATATAGAAATTGCAATTAAAATGAAATGACCACGCGAAGCAAGGGTTTGCAATCTACAGCCCAATTCAGTTAAAAATCTGATGATGTATGTAAGGACGTGTTGGGTTGATTTGTTAATCAAATGCCTCGCACGCGTGAAGATTGAGGCTTAATTAAGACTCTGCTCTTGTGAGGAACCTACGACTTGTGGACAATTATAACATTGTTTACGTTATGTACGATGATCGACCTCTAGGATGTGTCTATGAATTAAAGTTTAAAGGCTTGCACAGTTTGGATTTGACTAATCGAAGACTGGTTGACGAGATCGTCGGATACTTGCCAGGCTCATCTTGGACTACCCACGTTCATTGGGTGACTACAACCTGTCTTTCAAATCTGAAAACTGTCTATCAAAGCCTTTCAAGAACATGCTACAATGTCAAATATTGTCAGTTACGACATTTACCTACATTCCGGAAAGTGTACCCAAGCTCTGTCTGTTTTTTCTAGTGATATCAAAAGACAGATTAAGGGTCAGTACATGGCACGGTGTACATGTCTTCATTGGATCATAAAAGATTGCACACTGCTTCTCGCTTCAGCACATACAGGGTTATGTGTTTCAGTAAGTAACACGTGCATGGTGTTTTTATTTTATTATTTTTTTAAAGCCACTTTCGAAATATTACAATAGGTGACAGTGGCTCCAAGTTCCAATAATTATACATCTCGAAGCTATTTGATATATATTTCCAGCAGTTGAATTTTTGGTCAGGCCCTTGGGAGAACTGCCAAAGAATTCTTAATAAAATGCTGGTGATCATAGTTGCGGAAGGCATTCTACTGACTGAAGGCAGTAAAAACATTCCCAACTGACCCATTGTGTTTGATGCCTTGTTCTGGAGGGTGAGATGGTTCTGTACAAAATGTTTTCATGCACATCCTGCTTTCATTGTGATGGCTCCTGGGATCTCAAGGGGGGGGGGGGCAACCCACACTCCATCTCTTGTCCTCGTAGACAAACCATTGTTTTCTACACTATGAACTTGTCCTGCAATAGAAAATAGGTAGACATGCCTAAGAACATTGATCGATCGCTGACCTGAAGGGACAGGAGGTCGGAAGGACCTTATGGGCCAAAGTAATTTCATATTTTGAAGTCCAGTATTCCGACGGATATCATGGACAGACCTCGGAGGCCATGGATTTATTCACCAGTCACATGGTCTGCTCAAACTAATGTGTTTAATGAGCACGCTGATGGGGTGAGATTTATGGCATACCCAGCTTTGGTAGGCCTAACAAGATGAGAAGAATTTGGGTGGAATATCCTGCACAAACATTAAAAGAAAACCCAGAAACCATAAGACAATGATGGAAAATCTCATCTCCGACTGTATCGAGGCTATTTGAGTATAAAACAATCAACAGAATCCAATTCGATTTTTGATGGTTGCTCCAAACTGTGACCTTAGCCCAAGACTTATTCCAGCTTCATATTAGCCAGCACAGCTCTATACATTAAAGATCGACAAGCGGTGCCTCTTATGCTGTCGAAGAACTAGAGTAGATATCCAGCTATTGTGTTATTTCAGTTCATGCTTTATAATATACTGCAGAGTGGATCCAGGTCTATAGGGCTAACTTACAACATCTCCAAAGCTTTCAAATCCCTCTGGTGAGCTGACATTTCTTAAATGGAAATTGACACATTCCAGAATCCTCATACATTATATAACTCACTTATCTCATGTGCATTTGTGAAGTATCTAGTACTCGACCTCTTGAGTGTTTTTGAGTTTTTTTTTTTTACATGCTGTGACCCACCACACTAAACAAATTTCCACAGGGACATTGATTACTGTGGTCTAAATGACCCATTCGAGTCCATTTATGAAAAAGTTGAGCCAAGATGAACGTTTCATGTCATCCACTTAACTATACATCATGCAGGGACCTGGTGAGCTTCTTCCTACAGGAAGAGTTGGCCCTGTATAATGCATTGTTAAAAATGTGTTTAAAGAATTACTTTGTTATTCATGGCCAGCTGAGCTCTTTTAGTAGGAGACACTCACCAAGTTTGTTGAGCTCACCACAATCCCCTGGGAACTCACCTTTTAGTCAATGATATCCTGTCGAAAATCTCCAACATTTTTAGATTTCACAAATACTGATTTCATTACCAACAAACCAAGCAGAGCCAACATTTTTAAACATTTCCACATTTAATTTTGGCTACTGGTGTCCCGATCCCCCTTTTTACAAAAATCCACCAGACACATTTTCCTTCACATTGCCTAATATCAAAAATGTAATCGTACGAGCTAGCAAACAGTAATTAGAGTTGTGCTTCAACAATGGGTAGAAAAACTGGAAATGCCCCCCCTCCCACACCCCATTCCCCTAAAAAGGCCAATCCAACTTTTTGATGATGTTTCAAAACCTTGTTTGTGACAGAAGACAAGAGGTTGAAGCCATGATGCATTATAACCCGGCTTAGCAATAAAGAATAACAAACGAAGCATGTCTCGTTATCTAATTGAGTGCTCACATAGGACTTAATTGGTTATATTCCTGAATCTAAATTCTGCAACCTTCATCTTCCATTGAGTCTCTCTCAGAAACTAACGAGCTTTGTACAACAACAAACATTCCGGTCTGTTGTACTAATTCATTAACATAATAGGCAATACAATAAACAGTTATGATAATAAACACTAATAAAAGGAATGAGTACTTATCTTTTGCAACATCAGCCTCACACACACACTCAGCAATTCAAAAACAAAAATTATGGGGTTTTTTTCTGTTTGTTTGTTTTTTCTTTTTGTAGACGGGAATATTCTAAATAAAGGATGGATGCTGATTTAACAGAGTTTTTTTGCTGCTTCACTGCAATAGTTCAAATTGCCTGGATGGGCCGCATATTTTTTTTTTAGGTGTAACCCTTTTTAATTGCATACGACGGACCTGACACATCATTAATGTTTACAAGATGCGTGGCTAATTTAAAAAAAGAAATCCATTTGCTTAACAAAAACTACAACAATATATAGTTTGTATCAGTGCACTAAATGAGAAAATTATAGTTAAACATATACATATGTCAACAAATCCCCCCAGAATGTCTTGTCCTTAAGTGGTTAACATATTTTAGTAGTTTCCAGTTAAAACGACCCCCCTAAAAAAATAAAAATAAAAATATAAAATGACATTAGGAAGGAAAAAAAAAAGTTAGAAATAATTGAAGATTTAATAGCAATGCATGAGATCATTTATTTACAGTTAATTCTTATTTCCCCAGCTTTGTTTTGAAGGCATTAAATTAAACTCCAGAGTACGGTTACCAGATGGCTGCAGTCGTTAGAGGACGGAGGATAGACAGTCTGAGAATTTAATGGTAGACGGTAACATGGATAGGACGAACTCCAAGGCTTGTTGGATATTACGCCTGACAGTATAAAAACTCTCCACCCGTAATGGGAATTCACCAAATCTTTCCCATACTACACACTTTTTTGTAAGGATGGAAATTACGTAGTAATCAATAAAATAAAATAAATACATTGCTTATAAAACCCACCGTAATTAAAGGGTCTTTGTAATTTGTAGGCCAAATCTACAGATCCTCTATGCAGGAGTGGTTCTGTGCACCTCAGTAAAATATCACACGGTGTCCAGTCTCCATAACCATCTCCTCTAGGCTATGGGGCCCCCTCTAAGCAAGTGAGAGCCATAAACAGCCAATGAATTTGCTTGTATGGTTCCTACATATTATGGTTCAGCTATGAAATATTCCAGTTTTATATGTCTCTGACACAAGCATTAAAAGAAAAAAAAATCTCTGTTTATTTAAGGAAAATTGTAATAATCCAAGAGTAAATTTTTAACAAAGGTCTGAGAACACTCCCTTGGATTTCATAAAGATTTGCTGCAAATTTAACTCTTTTAAACCAGGGCGTTGCAAAGTTTTGTTCACTGCAAAGCTTTAAAACCCCATTTCCCACACACAAAAAAATCCAAACTTCTGTGCAAAGGGTTAAAGGGCTGCCTCGTCCCCAATGGACTCTAGTGCGACTCTTGCTTTGAGAAAAAAAAAAATGAACGTAGAGTTGACCTAGCTCCTGTCTGATTCAAGGAGAGATGAGATGTAGACTTTATTTCGATTAATGAGGCACCAGTATAGGGACAGACACAATCATTTTTAACCTGGGATTTTTTTTCATTTTTTTTTGCGGCATCCCAAACTCGCGCAGATCAATACTATCGTCACCCGGTCTCCGTATTATCCACCAAATTATGACAAACGCCCTCTCGTTTTTCTTCTTTACAATATTCCTTCTCCGCTGGTCGTGCATGAGAAGCCTTACAACATTTGTCTTTCTCAAAGCAATAAATATTTATGATAAATAGTTTGGGGCTTCAATATCTTGGATACAAGTTATTCTTTGTTTTTAGCATCATAGCCCTGTCTTCTCTGTTTTGATCTGATGAATTAGACACGTTTGGAATTATGCCTTGAAAAAGCTTATTTTATTAGCCCCGAAGAAGATTATTTCTATAAAAAAAAAAAATTACAAATAAAATACTTTTAGTGGCTATAGCTTAATCTGATTATTAAGAAGCCAGTATCGAAAATGCCTGGGCAAGAATGCTATCACTAAATCTTAAAACCATTGCTTGTTATACAATACGTTAAAAAAATCCAGAATTGGAAGCTGCCCAAGTTACAATCTAATTGCAAGAATGTGTCTTTATATGAAAAACAAGGGAATTCACTCTCTTTCTCTCTCTCTTTCTCTTTTATTTCAGGGCAGAGAAGTCTTTTCCTAATGTTAAGTAATCTACATTTTTTTTTTATTTCCCTCATTTTTTTATTGAGCCACAGAGACTGTAATATAATGTCGCTTCACAGTTTGTGTTGTTTGATGGAAAATAAAATGCAAAATGCATCTTCTGCCAAGACTGCAAAGTCTGGATTTGAAAACAATAAGAGAGTTTGGAGCTTGGAATTTTCAGAATAATTATTATATTCTGTATATTCTATACATCACTGTAACTCCTGCAACACCCCACCTGCTGCCCCCTTCGGGCTGATTAGAAATAGGTAAGGCATGGGTATGACAGCAATCGTTTGGTTTTATATATATATAAGAATAAGTTCTAAGATATTAGCTTAATCAACACCTGATTGGTGATCAATACTGATTTTTTTTGTGTGTTGCAGAGATGCCATCATTTTAAAAAGAGCCTATCATGTCATCTGTGCATTAAGCTAGCCACATCAAGTCTCATCTCTCTCTGCTTAGCAAAAACTACCAAATCATACTGAATAGTGTTGAGAGAACCCGAACTATAGTGTTCTGGTTTGTACCGAACATTACGGTGTTTGGACCCCGAACCCGAACATTTCACTGTATGTACGGGTTGGAGTTCGGGGTTCGGCTATAAACCGAAAGTTTATAAACGAAAGACATTCGGTTTATAGACTTTCGGCTTATAGAATAGCAATAGCATTACATGTATTCCATAAACCGAAAGTCTATAAACCGAATGTCTTTCGGTTTATAGACTTTCGGTTTATGGAATACATGTAATGCTATTGGCTTTCTATAAACCGAAATAGAGTCCCCATTCATAAGAAATTCTTATGACTTCAATGGGGTTCAGGCCGAATGGCCGAACCCGCCGAACCCGAACACCCAGGTGTCCGCTCAACTTTAATCCTGAACAATCACCATTTTTTCCTTTGTTTTCTGCAGTTGGAAATTTTTACGGACAGTTAGTACAACCTTTATAATTTCCAAACCCAGGTAATAAATATGGCCACCTTTCAAAACCAAAACAAGCGACGCACTTCAATTTTGTATAAACCCAGATTTAAATCCCTTTCTTCAAATGCCGGCTTCCTTTTCAGCAAACAATTCCTTATCTTACAATACAAATAACCATAAAAATAAGAGAAGTCGCCACAGAGGGGGTAAAGCAAATGTTTTGGAAATTCAAACGAACTGTTATGGTAGAAACATAGAAACATAGAATGTGTCGGCAGATAAGAACCATTCGGTCCATCTAGTCTGCCCAATGGTGCTTGGTGACTGAAAGGTTTAAGCAACAATAAAGTACCTTTGCCTGGCATTTAAAGGGACTCTGATACCTAAATGTTATTTATATCGTGATTGGAGAGAATAAGACATTATATAAAAAAAAATAAAAGATCTATACGTTGTGTTATCAAAATAGCAAGAAAACACAAAATTAAGACATAATTGTGTTTTAAATGTGTCCGTTTATGACACCACCAGTGGTTTAATATGCAAATGACACACTTGCCATTAAAAAGAAGTTATTATGTGCTTGCAATTCTGCCAAAAACTATGTTTTTTTACATGTTTTACTTGCCACATTCAGTAAGGCGTTAGAAGATCTCCCTTTAAGGCGTTAGAAAATCTTTTTATTTTTAAGGTAACAAAGTGTCAAGCTATGATACTGATTAACGAACTAAGTTAAATTGGTTATAAAACCTGGGACACCTGGAGGGGTGAGGAGAAAGAGAAATATACCTTCAAATCTTGTGTTTTCCAAAAACATTTGCAATCATTAGTCATCATGAAAGGTTTGGTGGCCACTGGAAACAGAAGGGACCTTTGACACAGTTTGATCAATCCTAATCGAATAGACCAGAGGGACATTGACCAAAAGTAGAGAGTCATCCTTTTTCTTATCCTGACAATCCCGTCCTTTTTTCTGTGTCAGCTGCCATAAAGCCGATGAGCAGACGGGAGCAGTCATTCTAAATGCAAACTACTAAATAGTCCCAAGGGCTTTAATCTTCCTACGGATGAGCACCTTTCATCTTTCAACAAAGAGATGGTTTCTCTGAGATGATACATTTATTTTTTTTTTGTCTTATGGGGGAATCCTAGGCATTTATAGTTGCTGGAAAAAAAAAAAGGCCAGTGTGCCACGGAAGGGAATAAAGAAAGAGAAATATATATAATCTAATTGGAAGCTGACATTTATTAATTTTAATAGTGAGGACTATTATTTCCTTATCTCGGCATTTAGGACAAATGTGGATGTTGTGGAGAAACTGCAAAATGTTTATTTATTTTTTTTTTTTTGGGGGGGGGGGCAGGTATATAACACAAGGCTTGGGGGGAAAAAGATAAGTAAAAAAAAAAAAAAAAAGGTGCAAATCAGTGTATTTACACCTGCACTGAAAAATCTATATAAAAAAAGCTTTTCTATGCATCCCAACCCTTCAGACACCTGAAGATGTGCGACCAGCACCCGTGGGATTGCAAAGGTTTTTAGTGGAATGTTAGAGAAACTTCTGTGCCTTTTTTATGTGGGTGATGCTGGTGCATATGGGTCTGCATCAAGGGAACAGCGTAGCTGGTGTAATTTGTGTCCAGGTGTTAGCGCTATGTAGTGGCGCGCAGTGGCACATGTTACTGTTATAAATACCCCCTTATATTGTATATTCCAGATCACTCTATTGCATTGCTGTACAGGGTACAAAAAATTTGTATTAAAAATAAAAAGCACCCCCCATTTTTCAAATATGCAATCCATTTTTTTCTCTTTTTTTGGGGGGGGGGGGGGGTGCGGGATGTTTTTGGGTGAGCCTGGGAAACTCAATCCACTCAGCGGAGTAGGTGCAATTCTTGATAATCTGGAAACCAGTGGTGCCTGTTACTCCAAAATGACTGACCTGACTCTGCTCCCTGCTAAGGGTACGGGGTTATGATGACATCATATCCCTGCGCCTTAAGGCGATTCTGTTGCAGTAGCGGTGCTGGGACAGTTTGATGGAATCAGCACCACTAAAAATGGGAGTATGTGAGTTAAAATGTATCTGCAAGTAAACAATACTCTCTTTTGTACTTGGTTATTTTTTTTTTTTTTTTACCATGCATTCCTTATCCCATTTTTTGTACTGCAGCTGAGAATGTCTAAAGATCTGCCCGGCCCTTTTTTTGCATATATCTGACTCACTGCCTGTGATTTAATTTCAGTTTAGTTGGTATTGACTGCACCATTGGCTTTTCCTAGAAAGAACACTGTGTGTTTCTTTTCTTTTCTTTTCTCTTTTTTTTTCTCTCTTCTCTCTCAAACCCCCCACCCCTCCCAGAACAACCTTATAACTCATGTGTGTGATTTTTTTTTGAGTTGATTTGAAGCCCGAATCCTTGACGGCCACACTGACGTGATGTGCTGTTTGCTATGCTTGCCATGTGATGAATGGTTAGAGGGTCACCCTTTATTCCATAAGTTCAGCACAGTCATAGTTACCGTGTGTGTGTGTCCCCCCCCCCACCTTGAAGATTGATGACTTTCTACACACTTTATGGAGCGCTTTGTCAAATTATGTTATTTACAGCATAGAAAGGGGAAAAAAATAAGATATTTAACGTTAGGAAGAAATGCTTGAGGTCAGTCTGTGAATAGATATATAATGCTTTCTAGATGGATTCCTGTTTGGGGGGGCAATACGCAGCTGACTGATGTCAGGGACACCATGAATCGAGCACCAATATTTCTCCTCTCCCTGCCTGCACATACATAGATCCTAACAGTCCTGATTTTGATGCAAAAGTCCTGTTTTTTTGGGGGGTTCTTGTCAAATTTGCATTTTATCTATATATGTGCATCTACCTTTCTAGGCATGGTGGGAATATATTGTGTCTCATTGTGACGTATTCATATTAAATTAAAGCTTCCCCCTGAATCTTGCTGTTTGCATGTCTTGTCTGTTACCTATATAAAACACACCATGGGTGGTACAAGACCAAAACATCATTCAGTAGGGTGTGTGCCCACCTAAAATAGTTCTATATATAATAAAGGAATTGACTATGAATATTTTTTTTATGTCAGACATAAAATGTAAACATAGGCTTGGCACATACCCATACCCCTCAACTGTAGGACTCTAAACCCGGCATTACTAAATTAAGAGTGCTATCCCACATTCCCAATATCCATTCTCAGCTCTTCAGGACACGGGACAGACCCCCCCCCCTCCTGCAAGCCACACCCACCATGTCCTGTGTTGGTGCGGGTCACAATTTGGGAAGTATGCAGTTCCATTTTTTGTCCTGTTAATTTTGGTTCTGTCCCAGTCTAACTGCTACAGAAGGGATCTATACTCTGTAGGCTGGAGCTCACTCTACTGGGGTCAAACAGAGTGAGGTAACCGTACCAACACTAAACCCTGGTACCCAGCAGAAACGTGTACACATAGAGCCATATTCTCTTTACAGATACAGCTGTATGTGTGCACAGAGGGGTATGCAGAGACACTGTATCTGCAGCAGTATTTGATCATTACCAATGAGCACGGCGCTCCTTAGTAACTCCCTGCCTCTGGCAGACAAGTCGATGCCCCCTCTCTTCTGATGTGCTCGTGCAATTATAAAGTATTGTCAACTAAAAACGCAGACTGAGAGTAGCAAGTCTATTCCCCCTGGGACAGTGCAGTAAACACAGCTGCTATATTTATGGGCAGGCAGCTGAGATAGCTATGAATAATATGAATTTGGATTGTCTTACCCTACAAACAGCAGATCAAGCGCGCTATGGTTGTTCTGTCAATAGCTGCTGTCAGGTTTGTTCCGAACACACTGAGCGCAATCCATTAAAGATCATTGGTGTAACCATAGGGGGCGCCGTCGAGGGGAACCCAGATCCATGATACAAAGTTACATCTTAAAACAAAACAGAAATCCTCTGAGGATGAGTAATGAAGGAAGAGGTTTTTACAGAATAAATCCATAGCTTCCCGATGACATCCATTCCGATGACTGGGTCTTAATGTAAATTGCTGTTTAAAGGCATAGAACTTTTTTGTAACCCTTGCTTCCACAGAAGAATCAAAGGGTTAACAAAGATGCATCAGTTAGCAGAAAAAAAAGACCCCCATTAGCAATGGGAGACCATTTCTGACCACACCAGAGAATATTAGTTGCCCCCGTGGGGGTAGAAAAACAAAGCAAAACAAAACAAAAGTTCAATGTCCCTTTAAATATTGACATATCTGTTCTTGATACAAAGTTACATCTTAATAATTCCGGGTGGAACCATTTTACATGAGGGAGAGAGGTTTCAAAAATGTCTTACAAGATTCCACTCTGCACCTTCTACAAGAAAGAAGTAAAAAAGTACCCACCCAGATCAGGTGGAAAAATAGAACCCTGGAGATAAGAATGATAAGTTGTTTGGTTTGTTTAGTGATTAAATGGGACTGCAACCTTTAACCGAGAGTACTGCTCGGTGATTTGGCCAAACTAAATTCATTTAGATTCCAAAAGTACCCTAAACCAGCTGGAAATGTCTGGGTGATACGGATCCGACAGATCATGTCAGGCCCAGAGAAGCTTTTCCAATTAATCTCTGCCGTCCTTTGTCCTAACCTTGGCTGGCGTTTTAATAGCTCCATTCTGTTTCAAGACCTTGAGACCCACAGGGAGCAGAGAGCTTTAGGTAAATGCTGGTGGTGTCCGCGGCGCTCTGCAGAGGGCTTTCTGTTTGGTTTTACTTAAAGTTACTCGGCCTTCCTTCTGCTGTTTCTAATACACAACGAGTGCTAAGAAAAAGAAAAGGATATTGCACAATCTATGGAGATAGAAATCAAGGGGGGGGGGGGGGGTGCTGTCCATTAAAAGATGAGTAGACTTAACACTACTTTGTTAGTTGACGAGCAAAGTAGATGAACATTCCATTCTGAGATGAACATTCCATCTAGTTTAGCTATACATTGAGCGGGACAAACCTGGCGAGCGTGTGTAGTGGGAGAAACACACTAGGTTTGTCACCAAAGTCACCTGCTACCTTACAAATATCTAGAATAAATCTTACCGGATTTGGCTGCTTACAGACTAGTCATAATGGTAGGTATACCTCTACAATCCCTCCCAAGTTCTGCCCCTGGATAATCAGGATGCCTGTGGGGCAGAGCTTGGGAGTTTGAGTAACAGTGCTACCGCGCATGCATATTATTATGAGCATGCGCAGTATGCGTCCTCCGGTGTTCCAGACGACTGGAGAATGAGATCAGGTCCGCTGGAGTGCAGGACAGAGGTAAAGTTTACTGGGACAGTGCCCAAAACTCGGGACTTTCCCGCGTAAAACAGGACAATTGGAAGTGCCAACATGGTCTATCATTCTAGACCGGATTGTGGATTTGTTGGCGCGGCATGATACATGCTAAAAAGAAGTTAGTTTTTAGAGATTTGACTTGAGTTCAGTTTAATCTGTGAGATTAAAAGTTCAACCCAGGTGAGTCCGTCAGACTGAGATTCTGAACATGGCCGCCACTTGATAGCTCTATAGAACTTTTAATAGCACAGAGCAAAAGATGGGCCGATGAGGTCCTTTATTTGTATTCTTCCATTAGAGCATTTCTATGTAAAATGGCAGATTCATGATTGAGCTCCGGGCTACCCAGGCAGAGATACCGAATGTCTGGAGCTCAGCTAATCACATTTAGACGTTGCGTCTCCATAATTTAAATACAATGTCTGTCTGTGTAGACCCTCAAAAAATAAACAGGACTGTCCCAGCAAAAGTGGGATGGGTGGCAACTATGACTTATATATATGTAGAGAGAGCTAAATATTTGTACTAACAATCAAAGTCAAGTAAAAGTTGCTCCCTTAAAAGAAGTATTGTTTCAATTTCTGCCATTATTTTCCAAACATTTGCTCAGATGAGGGAATAATTTGCCTGTGATTCATTTGACCAGGTTTTCACTTGTCTTGGTGCCTACTGAATTTACAGTACACGGTGTCAGAGAAGCACATTTCAAGAGTATTCCCTGTGCCATCTATCTAGTCCTTCCTGTCTTAAAGCAACAGCAAGTTCAGTGCCACAGGGCCGGAAAAAAAAAAAGACATCCTTAGTAATTACGAGATCTCCCAGGACGTCGCTTTCGGAAATAGCTCGCCAAAGCTTCTGTATGCAGGGAAGCGATTCTGACTGTATTTAATTCACCTGCATTTCCCCGTGGTAATATGTGCACACAGCCCCTGGTAGCAAACAAACTCTCACCTCCTCTGCATAACCCTTTGGCTGCTGCGATGTACAAAGTAACAGGCGCCCAGAACACTCAATCAATGTACAGTACAAGCCACAGAGTTATCAAACCAAGAACAAAGAGATACCTAGATTTGATTTGGGGTTTTTTTTTTTTAACAAGAACACTCCCTTACCAAGGTTAAATCAATGACTGGGTATATCTTTAGGATTTTTCCAGTAAAAGCCCATTCTGGAAGAATTGGTCCTACATGTTTTTAACCAACAGGCAGTCAGTAATTGGGGGCATATTTGCCAACAGTTTCTCCTGTTCCCTTGCCAACAATTCTCATTTTCACCTGTGGAGCTTTACCTCAGTGATAGGCAAAGTGTCAGTACAAGTTACCCCAGTGACTGTGGCAGGGTCAGTAGAATAGAATTGTCCATCACATACCCCGGAGAATGTCCACCCTGAGAATTATCGGTACCCATCCTTTTATCATTTTCATCCGGCGTACCAAGCATTGTGTAAATTGTTGGAATTATAGAAATATTAATATAATGTACGTAATATAATACATATCTTAAATTACACTCAATCTGCATTCTACAGGGCGCAACCCCATGTATGTGTGGATACAAGACAACATAGATATTAGAAACAAGTGACTAATTTTATTGAATGATACAAATAATGTATAACACAACTACAACATTTTTAAGAGATTGGATGTGATCAATGACTATGAGAAGGATGGTGTCGGCAGTTAAGTCCCACTAGGCCCATCTAGTTTGCCCAATTTTATGAATACTTATCATATTTCAGGGAAAGTCTTTTGCCGATCCCATGCATGCTTAAGCTCTTTCACTTTTTCTGGAAGGCAATTCCATGCATCCACTACCCTCTAACGATCTCAGCCAGAATGCAATATACTTTATTAGTCACTAATAAATACAGAAAGTATTTCAGGATGGGCTCTATGGGCCCGTATGTTTTTTTCTGAGTTGTCATAGCCTATTTTGGATAGTATGCGGTATGGGATGAGAAGACCACTGAATTCTGTCCACAGACACATTGTAACGACCATGCGTTAAACACTTGTCAAGGAATATAGGATCATGTGATCGGCTTATTCTGTAGCACGGCTTCAATAGGAAACCGATTGCTTGTCACACATCATTGTGTTCACTGTGTGGTTCTAAGGTTCTTGTATGTAAATGAGATGGTATAGACATGATTTATGCTAATTTTGAGATACCCCCCCCCACCCCCAAGGTTTATTAATGAACCACTTTGCTGCCTCAGAGATTTGTCTGGCATCTGATGACCAGCAGAAGCCAACAGCAAGACCTGGGGGTTTCCCAATGCTGGTAGAAGCTAGTCAGAGGGAGTCATGCAACGCCAGATATGGTGCATATGTCAGATTAATGTATAAGCTCCTATAGCTTTCCCCTGGGGAAGATTAGCATCCAGCTCGGCAGTTATTTAGTATCGATGTCATTGAACTGAAGGATAACATCAAACAGTAGCAATACATTCCATGACAAGATTATCAAACACGGGAACTATTTGTTATTGCTTTACATTGTAATATTTCTACATTTTTTTATTTATTTTTTTGATTTGTAACTGTATTTTTAGATACATGTAGTTTAGAGGTCTGTCAGAAATATAACTGTGCCCCTTAATGGGCCCAAGTAGTAATTTAATATAATCTTAACATCTTTTCTCCTTTTCATCTCAACTTTGTTTATTTTTAATAATTTTTTTTTCTATAGAAAAATTGTATAAAAGGGAGATGTATATGTATTTTATTCATTGTTTTGTAAAATGTGATATTTGACTAGTAAAATAAAATGTAAAAAATCTTCTGTAATAATACCATGCAAGGCGTTTTCTCTTCATCCCTTACCTTTTATTTGGACTGGCTTGTAGCCAACACGTAATTCATTGTAAATCATTACTTTCAAATTTGTTAGATAGTATTAAAAAAATTATAAAGTAAAATGATGCATGATAAAATGTAAAGTGCAACATATACAATAAGGGGTTGTGTATAGAAGGTACTTTCTGGGGAATGTAAAAATGATGTCATCAGTAGGAACTTTCCGTTGGGTTCCATTATGTCCGAGTCACTTTTAAAAAGTTGTCACACAGTTCACCATTATACATAACCCCCAATGAATGGATTTAACCCTAGCTCAAAAAAAAAAAATATTATCCGGGGAGGCATGACCCTAACAATGGAAGCAAACTAGTTTGATTGACATCATGTAATCTATACATATATTAACATGTGTAATATAATTTCCAAAATGCTTTCAGGAAGCACTGAATGATAGTAGAGGAAGGAAGATGAGAGCAGAGAGCAGAGATAGTAACGTAATCCACTCCTTGATAATTCCGAAGAGTCGTAGTTAATGGTCATCTGCTGAATTATCAACCTCTTCACAATATATTAAATTACTTTCCCGTGTTTTACAGCCATCTCAGTTACAGCAGCACTGAGATAAATCCAGGAACACAAAAAGCTGGATTTTACTTTGTTCAACACAGTTACGGACATGTCAACTCTATTGGTTTCAAAGGTTCCTATAAAATGTGTTGTACCCTAAAGTGATGACGCCATTATTTGGACATTAGATTGGGTGAGCAGAGTGTTCTCATTCTCATTTAAAGGAGTGCAGCCATCAGGATAATAGCTATGTTACTAGTATATGTCTTTCTTCCACCATTGGAATCATTGGAATCTCTAACAGATTTTCGAGTGAGTAACCTGCTTTTTAATCTGGAATTCCCCTCTAGTTAGCCACGGAGAGGCAAAGGTCATTGGTTGACCTTTTCTCCTACAATAACCTGGGATATGCTTTTGTGTGGGAAAAGGTAACATGTTAGAGTCTGATTGGTGGTCGGAAACACAATCCTCTCAGTGACATTCTTAAGATAGGCCACACTTTATTCATATATTTCCTGAAAAAGTGTAACCAGTATCCTCATTTTATCCTTAATCTTCACCCTAGGAGATGGGACAGTTCATTGCAGCTGCATTAACACTGCCGCTTCACCGTCCCCTCTCGCACGTTGGCCAGTTCATCGCGGGACAGTTCATTGCGGGATCGCTGAAGGTTAGTATTATTAATGTTTAATAGGGGTTCATTTTAGTAATAGGGTTTTGGGGGTTTAGGTATTAGGGTTCGGGGGGTTGGGTATTAGGGTCCGGGAGGTAGCATTAGTTTTATGGTTTGGGGGGCATAATTTTAGTATTAGGGTTCAGGGGGTAACATTAGTATGATGGTTTGGGGGGTCACTTTTAGGTGGTTTCATTTATTAGGAGGGGTTCATTTATTGGGAGGTGTACATATGTAAGCGATGGCAGTTGCCGCGATGAAGCGGACGACTTCATCTTCACCGCTGACAGTTCATCGTTCAAACTGCCGCGCTGAACTGCCAGCGGTGAAGCAGCAGTGAAGAAGTGTCCTAGACATTTCACACTACAGCTAGTGGAATTTCCCCCATTATAATCATACCTGGTATTATGCATTGCTAGAGATAGACTGGACTCCAATTTGTCGAAACGCACTCAAATACCATGCTCCCTCTCCTCTTGATCTCCATACTTTCTTCACCATCTTGGTGGGTTGTGGGTGTCAAATCAAGGCAGAGTGGGCTTTGCTTCGTAGAAGCCAGACTGAGATGTTTAATAATAGTCAGGGTGACAGCTGTACTCTGTCCCCAAAATGGACTACAACTTTTTTAGAATATGATTATAATTATATAAATAAGCTCTTTAACGGGTACATGGTATAGTAATTGAATGCAATCTCACTATATTTTTCCTATACTTTTTTTTTAATGATTTATAGCTCATTCTAGTTTTGTTTTTTGTTATCCGTTCTACTTGGATTAAAAGCTTGTTTGATTTCAGATTTTTATGTTTCTTACACTCTAGGCTAATTGTATAAAATGGGATTACCATATTTTTTTTGCACAATTGTGCTTACTAAAAATTAAATTAAAAAGACACCAATCACCAATGCTGAGATCCTACTGATCCAATACTATTTTTTAAAATGTATTGGACTGGCATGACTTTAAATATGATAAATAGCACACTATTTATCATATCTAAGGTCATGCCAGTCCAATAATATTTTTTATAAATAAAATTAAATAGAATGAATCAAATAATTGTTGAAATAATGAAGCAATACATGATAAATAAATAAAATTTTTACAAATACAGCAGGAGTTATGTATAAAGGGAAGCAGGGTCTCAAAAAAACGCAACATATAAAAAAGTGATTTGCTGATCTCGGTAATATTTCTATTTGTACCAGAGATAATGAAGCCTTTTTAAATATGCACATGGAAGGACTGCAGAAATTGAAAGCTCGGTGTATGAGACCCACAGCACAGAAGGTAATGTCACCATTAAAAGTGAACCATATTTTGTTGCCGAAAAAGTATCTGACGGTGGTGTGCAGAGAGTCTCCCGGTAATTAAGGTGGCGTGTTATCTAACTGGCTGGCACAGTGGTGGCATATGATTTGCATAGCAGGGCAGCCCAGATTACAATAACTAATCTATTCTTTCCACGAGCATTCTTTCCTAAGCACGACGAGCGATGCCAGTCTGTGGGCACTGTGCCATATTATCCCTTGATAATGGATGGAAGCGAAGCAGAAAGGAGTGAGGTGCCAGCACGCAGGTATTATCCCATGTCCCGGGAGCCGTTCTTAGAAGACCAAAAAAGGATGGAATGTGGTGTCTAGGTGACTGACGGAATACGGGGCTAATCTTAGACTTGGCTTCATTTAATACGGAGTGTTTCTTTCAAACAATGTATATGTAATGAATGTATATATAAATGATCTATACATTGTGTCAGCAGGACACAAATATGGGGTCTTAAATGCATCTACGGTGTCTCGTGTTTATGACATCACCTTGTGGCTTGGAAAAGGGCTATCAAAAGCAACATTCAAAGCCAGCGGGCATTGGCCCTAAATTCTGGAGACCTCCCAATAACTAGCCTTCACCGTGATAACAATATGGCTTGTGAGGTTGTCTGGTAACCAGTTTCAGTAGGGAATCACCGGACAACCACCACTGAAGCCAGTGGATGTTTCCTGCTGTTTAGTTCCCTTTTAGAACTATACCCCAGAAGTTAGTTTTATAACTGACCCCCTTAGTTGTATTGTGTTACCTCACAGACAGTGGTGTTGTGTGGACCAGCTTTCCAGAGACGGAAAAGGCATGATATTCTAGACATAAGATAACACAAGAGATTGAGATTATCCAGCCCTGGGCTGACCAAATGGTTCTAGTTGTTCTTTACCCTCTGCCCTATTCGATCTAGCTCATGTAGAATTGGCACACTTGGCATCTTATTGGCCAGGCTGGCGTGAAATGCTGTGAGGTCATGCAACGGTGAATGATGGCCCTTAATGTCACGTAACCCCGCCTACTTTAGGCTCCACCTCTTTGTGTCCAAGAACCCTCTGCCAGAAAATTAGTACTTATACAATGTTGAGAAAAAATTTCTAAAAGTGGAGCAGTATCCATTGAAAGGGTCATGCTCTTTACCAAGAAGAACTCCCTTGTATTGCCTATTGGAGTATGGTACCAGTAACATCACTGTGATATGTCAATATATACAATGACATAATATACAATCTCAGACCTGCCTTGAATGAACCAAGTGTCATACCAAGTGTACTCAGTATTACATTAAACACAGGAATATTTTGTCTTTTTACATAAACTTTATTGGTAGCTCCGTGAAAGCCTCTAATAAAATGGCATCAAATGGTGTTATTGACCCTGAGATATTGATTAAAGAGATTGATCTCCCAAGCGGAGCAGATAGTAACTTCTGGCATGAAATGACTATTACCCAGAACTAAAATCCCTGTGAAAGACCCCATAGTGACCTTAAAGAGACGGTGCCACCAAAATATGGCTTATACTTTGCCTCTAGAGAAAAAAGCATGATTAAAATGATCTACACACTGTGTTAGTAGAAATGGAACATATGCCTGGATTTAAAGAAAAATGTGTCTGTGGAAGTCTCCTGCTTATGACATCACCTGTGGCTTGAAATGCAAATTACACATTTCCCTTTTTCGCAGGTGATGTCATAAACAGGAGACTCCACTGACACACTTAAAACACACATGTCTCCTAATTTAGGCATTTGCTGGCAATTCTGCTAACACGATGTATAGATCATTTTCCATCATTTGTTATTCTCTACATTCACATTATAAACATATTTAGATGATACAGTCCCTTTAACCCCTTCCCGACCTTATGACGAGTTAACTCATCATAAGAGCCGCCGCATTAGCGACCTTATGACGAGTTAACTCGTCATGCAGTCTAGCCGGCGGTGCGCTCCGTGGGCACCGCCAGCTAGTCTGCAACGGGTCCAGGACTAAGCCTCGCACCCGAGGCAAAGCTCCTGGACCCGATCGGTCAGTTTCCGGGCATGTGATCGCGGTGATTGCTCAATCACCGCGATAACATGCAAATTAGATGGCAAAGTCAGTGTGTTCACATACTGCCTCTAATTCACTCTCTGTGCTTCACGTTCTTATAGTGAAACATAGAGAGTGACCTGTAAGTAATAATAAATTAATTACATACACAGAGGTTTAGAAAAAAAAAAAAAAAATTAACCCTTTCATTGCTGATCACAGTTTTTAACTGTGATCAGTTTCCTTCCACTTTATGGCCCTCATTTAGGTTTTTTTTAACAGATTTTTTTTATTTTTACAATTTATAAAGTTTTTTTAAATAAATAAAGGTAATTTTAATATATTTATTTAATAAAATTAAACCCCTGCATGCCTGTTGCATGATTTTTACTGATCTGACATCGCACTCTTCAGAGTTTTTTTCTGTCTTTTTTGTTATGGGGGGTTTGGGAACCAATATTTTTCTTTTTTATTATTTAGTTAATTAGGGGGGATAAGTGGGTTAGTGTTGCACTAGTTATGTAGCTTATTATTGGGAAAATAATGGGGAAAAACTTTTTTTTCCTCAAAAATCTCCTCTTTCATATGTATTTTTTAATACTAAAATGTAAATTATTTTTATGTATAGGGTATCAAAAGAAAGCTCTAACTGTCCTCTAAAAAACAACATATAACTTGTATGGGTACGTTAAATGAGAGAGAGGAAATTTATGTTTCAAAAACCGCGTATTAAAAATTTAAAAATGCTCTGGTCCTTGGCCCAGGAAAATCCCTGGTCCTTAAAGGGTTAATACAACACAGGCTGGAAGATTTCAGAGCTGCAGTACCAGAAAAGGCCAATAGAGGGATGTATCTTAAAGAAGGACAGTCATTGCATCACACTGTCTAAAAGGGCACTTTTCACTACAGCATCACATCATCATATGTGTAGGTAATATGCTGCATCATGTAAAGAAAATAAATAAATCTGTCTGATCAGTTTTTCCCCAACTATTTGTATCTCTTAAATACTGCAGATAAAGAGGAATCCAGTGATTGCTGTTTCTGTAGCAGAGAGTTGCAATGCTCCAAGCATGTTGGATGGGCTGCATGCTTCCTACAAACGCTCCATGGAATTATATCCCTGAGATTCTCAGAGATAATCTAACAACCGGAGCATTATTCCACTTTCACGAATCAGCACATGGCCCTACACAAAAAGCAACAGACATAATAGCCTCCTTTGTCATTTGAAGGGCCTCTGACAACCTAAACATTGCTTATACTATGCCAGGTAAAGAATAAAACAAATATGTAAACATTGCGTTAGCAGAATTGCATGGCAAGGCATGACACTAGGGGATGTCATAAGCATTCTTGTCCAGTCCCACCTATTTTTCTGGCTCCATCCCCATTGCACCCCTGGCTCCCCCCATTAGATGATACCGACTACACCTCCTAGTAGTAGGACTACCTCCTTATTGTCACCATGGTTCCAAATATAGCAGCCTCCCCTTACATTGTCTAAAAAGATCAGTTTAGAAATGCAGACACTGATCTGGATTAACAAATAACGGGTTCAATAAACCCCCTAACAATGATGGGATCTTTCCATCGTCTGAAAGCCATCTGCAGAAGTGAATCCCACCCAGTTCTCCTGATAATAGACCCTGCCCTATTCCCTTAACGTGCCAGCTTTTCAATCATACCTGGAAAATCCAGCCCTGTTTCCTGTTGATTAAGGCAATTAAGTACATTATTGTTTGTCACATGGGTCCAAAGCAATAAAAAGAATCATACAGTGAGTTTAATCTGCAATACATGTGTCTATATATTATTTTATTTATTTATTTATTAATGGCTTACGAACTTGCATAAATGGCCCATAGCCACACTTTCAGCGACTGCCCTAAAAATAGAAGTGTCCCCCTATTTGAAATGCTGAGAGGTACACTGACGTTGGCAGGCTAGCGCCACGGACATATAATATTAGCGCAAGTGAAGAAAAAGAGAAAAAATAAAACAGTATAAAAAAAACAAACCCTGTTCGTTTGGTTAAATATTCTCCTGTTCAATTTAATCCCAAATCTTATCACATCCAGCCGCACTAAAACCTGCTCTGCAGCAACAAAAGGGGGGGGGGGCAGTCCTGTGCACACAAAGCAAAGGAGCGGCAGATGGCGAAACGAAAGATAACAATTGCGCGTCTGGACGAAAACTTGTCTGTGTTCCCGTGCGGACAGAGGGTCATTTCAGGACACAGAACAGGGTAAATCAATGGATCGAAACCTGACCTCTTCATGTGCGTAACTAAACAGAATCTAAGGAAGCAAGAGTTAAAACAAATAAGTAAAATTATCGTTTAAAATGAGGCTTACGCACAACTACTGGGTTTAATTCTTTTTTAGCCAAAGAATGGGACTGTCCTGGCAAATTTGGAACTGTTGGAAACTTTCCTCCCATCCTACCAGCTCCTATTCCTTTTCTGATGTCTATAAAACTTCGGCCAGCGTTAGAAACTCACAAAATACAAAATATGCAGCATTAAAGTGTAAATATCCCTATGCAAATAGAGAGAGCGCTTTATTAACATTAATTTTAAACGCAGGTTGGACAAACCCAACGCCAATTTGCAGTGTCATTTGAAAGAGGAATTCAAGGGTGATATAATTGTATTCAATGAAATCAAAGGACCAGGAAAAACCCCCACAGATCTCATGGATGTGGCTGTACTGACATCTATATTTAAGGAATACCTGCTAGCTTTCACATTAACTGCACTCTTGCTGGTGTGAAGGGGGGAATTCCAGTCTAATTAAAAACAATGTGCTGGGTTTTTTTTTTTTTTTGTTCCTTTCCAGGCTAACTTCATCAGTAGCTTATTCATGGATGCTTATAGATGCATACTGCAGGGCTGCAATCAAATATGCTGTAGAATGGTCTGCATTTTGTATATCTGCCCTGGTGACATCCATTAAGGACATGCACATCTCACCTCCGCTGAGAGAGAGAACTGAGCGGACTTGTTAATGTTCGTAGGCTGGATTTGCACAGAAAGGGAATAGACTCTTAAAGGACCTCCCTGATTTGCAAATGACCTACCTACCATTAACACTTTAATATCTGTATTCTAGATGTTTAATCTGCACACACATATCCAGCTAGCAGTGACCCTCTCACTTAGCTCTCCCAGTACACTGGGAGTAATAAAAGCCACATTTACAATGTTTAAAAAATACAACTCCAAAAGACATTCATATTTCTCCTAGGATAACGATGCTCTAAAATATCAATTTTTATTCTATTACTGAAAGCCCTAGTTGTCCTGTTTTACTAAACAAAAATAATATCCAGACCCTTTTTTTAAATGCATCTATGATAGCACCACCTCTCTTGGCAGTGAATTCCATAACTTTATTGTCCTTACTGTAAAATAATTTCTTCCTTTGTTGTCATGAAACAACATTTCCCAAATGAAAAATATACTTGGAGCCTGTACAGAGCACATACCTGCAGATTTTAGGTCAGTGAGTTGTTTTACTCAACGCATGTATTCTACATTTTGCATATAATAGATAAGTGTGTCCAGAGGTAACCAATGAATCAATCAAGGATCCCATAGAAACAATACCTTAAATAATTAACTGTAAAAGTTATATGTCTCCCTCAAAAAATGGCTGATCATACAGCTGAACGCATGAAATGAGAAGTAGGAGGAGCTAATGTCAGATCTATCCAGATAGCTGATCATACAGCTGTATGCATGGAATGAGAAGTAGGGGGAGTTAATGTCAGATCTATTCAGGTAGCTGATCATACAGCTGTATGCGTGGAATGAGAAGTAGGAGGAGCTAATGTCAGATATATTCAGGTAGCCGATCATACAGCTGTATGCATGGAATGAGAAGTAGGGGGAGTTAATGTCAGATCTTTTCAGGTAGCTGATCATACAGCTGTATGCGTGGAATGAGAAGTAGGAGGAGTTAATGTCAGATATATTCAGGTAGCCGATCATACAGCTGTATGCGTGGAATGAGAAGTAGGAGGAGTTAATGTCAGATCTATTCAGGTAGCCTATCATACAGCTGTATGCGTGGAATGATAAGTAGGAGGAGTTAATGTCAGATCTATTCAGGTAGCTGATCATACAGCTGTATGCGTGGAATGAGAAGTAGGAGGAGTTAATGTCAGATCTATTCAGGTAGCCGATCATACAGCTGTATGCGTGGAATGAGAAGTAGGAGGAGTTAATGTCAGATCTATTCAGGTAGCCGATCATACAGCTGTATGCATGGAATGAGAAGTAGGAGGAGTTAATGTCAGATCTATTCAGGTAGCTGATCATACAGCTGTATGTGTGGAATGAGAAGTAGGAGGAGTTAATGTCAGATCTATTCAGGTAGCCGATCATACAGCTGTATGCGTGGAATGAGAAGTAGGAGGAGTTAATGTCCGATCTATTCAGGTAGCCGATCATACAGCTGTATGTCTGGAATGAGAGGTAGGAGGAGTTAATGTCAGATCTATTCAGGTAGCCGATCATACAGCTGTATGCGTGGAATGAGAGGTAGGAGGAGTTAATGTCAGATCTATTTAGGTAGCTGATCATACAGCTGTATGTGTGGAATGAGAAGTAGGAGGAGTTAAGGTCAGATCTATTCAGGTAGCTGATCATACAGCTGTATGCGTGGAATGAGAAGTAGGAGGAGTTAATGTCAGATCTATTCAGGTAGCTGATCATACAGCTGTATGTGTGGAATGAGAAGTAGGAGGAGTTAAGGTCAGATCTATTCAGGTAGCCGATCATACAGCTGTATGCGTGGAATGAGAAGTAGGAGGAGTTAATGTCAGATCTATTCAGGTAGCCGATCATACAGCTGTATGCGTGGAATGAGAAGTAGGAGGAGTTAATGTCAGATCTATTCAGGTAGCCGATCATACAGCTGTATGCGTGGAATGAGAAGTAGGAGGAGTTAAGGTCAGATCTATTCAGGTTAACAGCAAGAAAATGGCAGCAATTCATAAAGCGTGATAAAGAGGAATGACTGCTTAGCGTACTAAAGTCGAAGTCGGCCTTCAATATATATATATAGAAATAGAATATTTATTATGTTACTGACCTAAGTAAAATTGGATTCTAGAACAACCCGAGGTTAAAGATGATGCACAATCCTTATAACCGACAAAGGGGGCTGTGAGTTAAGTTCTTTTCTCTCACTCAGTTTTAACCCTTACAGCGACATAGCACTAAAAGGGTTAAATCTAATTATCCCTCCTCCTTCATCCCAGGTATTCTCCCAACTCATTGCAATGTTTCACCCTGCAACTGTGCAATATCCACCGTCGCTCCCCTAACGGGTTCTCTGCATTTTCTTTTTCTTTAACGGACGGATATACACATGCAATGGCACGCAGCAATTTATAGTCTAGAGATTTATTTTCCCCGTTATCTGTCTTATACATATGTATGGCGTTAGACGCGCACAGTGAGAAGTGTTCTAATTTGAAGGAGAGAGATTTGCATAGGTCTGTACTGCGAACGCACAAACACAGCCTCAATGTTAGCCTCTAGGCCTGGTATAAACCATCGCTGCATTAGCATTTTACTCTGGTTTTAATATCCTTCAGAAATTACATCATGGCACCCAGAGGGGATAAACCTTTAAAAATTCAATTTCAAATAAATATAATTAAATATATATATATATGCATTAAAAAATATTTCTATCCTGTTCTACCAGTAACCACTTTGGGGCCATATTTTTGCTAGAGAACACAAGAATCTGACCCTAAGGCAAAAATACATTTTTTTTTTGCTGAATTTCCAGGTCACCCCCATTACATCCAGCTACCGTAAAGAGATGTTAAACAGTTGTCAGGAGTCTAATTATTTTGGACATTGATATCCCTAGAGAGATAGTGTGTGAGTTTTGCACCATGACAACATTTTGAGTTGATGTTCAGCACACTCCCTGTGTGATATTTGTGGGCTGAGCAGAAAACCTGTCAAAGGCTAAACATTATAACACAGGGGTCTATTTATTAAGCCCTGGGTTCCTCTAAGATCAGATCTGAGAAACAGATTGCCTGGTTCATCTCCGTCACCGTGAGGATTCACCAGAGTGAACTATACAGGATGGACTGGCCAATTAGGAAATGAGTGGACATTTCTTTGGCTAGTCAGTAAAGGATCTTTCTACACATTTCTGTTTAGTCTCTTAAAATGGATTAAAGCTGGACTTGTACTTGGTTTTTGCCCAAGGATCCAAACTGATGTTGCCGCAACTCTCCCTGATTTTCATAACTGAATACCACTTGATACCACTTTTCTCAAATCCAGGTTATAGTCTATGTAGAGCTGCAAGGTTCAGATGTATAGTTTATGGGCTAATTCAGCTGAAAACCTGAGGAGCAATCCACTTCAACAGGACCACAAATAGGCAAAGGACTACTGTGTACTAATCCCGATCAGTGCTTGCCCTGAGATTCCGTAATCTTCATAGAACATTATCTTAGCAAATAGGAGCCATCTAGATTCAGATTAGGCAAAAGAGGGCTTACTAGAAATAATGGGGGCTGTTGAGCCAGACATTAACCCGAAAGTCTCTCAAATAGAAGCTCATTTTAGGTTCAGTGTAGGAGGTGTTGTTTCCCTTCCAAAGATTAAGGTATACAATTACGGTCTTTAAGTTGTCAGTTTTAATAGTGTTCATCTGTCCCTTTTTCTAACGCTCCTTTACAAAGATTAACTAGACATCTCTGGCCAACAGATGACTTGACCCCACCATGAGCATTCTCTAATTAATGTTCTACATTTTTGGAATCTGTTGAAAGAGAAACATTCTGTACGCATAAAAGGTCAAGCGTACCGTCCAAACACCCAATAATTTAGATGGTCAAACGTCTGACTCCTAATATATCAATCTGGAAATGAACTAAGCATGTGCATCTCACGCCAGGCTGTAGCCACAGGTACATATCCAATAATGTTAAAGGTCACATTGCACTTCTATAGACTTGTATTTAGAGGGACCTTTGGCATCCATTAATAAACCTGCTGGCTGTATTTGTGTTAGAAAATTCCTTATAGCTAGTTGCCTGTATAAAAAGGTCATTGTTCTGCTAGTTGTTATTGCAGCCCATTGATTTATTCCATATCCTGAAATGCCTCTGTCTGAAGGTGGGGGGGGGGGGGGGTAATGTTCACAAAACTCTTACAGTTCATGGTAGTTTTACTATCTGCCAGTTCTTCCAATGGTATGTTTAAAGAGTGCACACCTCCATATTTTACAAAGGACTTAAACTGGTTAACTTTGAACCAGACAGAGCCATCTAAGGGCCAGTGAGGGCGAGCAACTTTTGGCCCAAGGGGCCTTAATACCCTAGTATGACATTTGGGAACCCAAAAGGTCAGCGTCCTGATGTGACAAAGTCCTTCCAGGTCATCGGGATTATAAGGCAACAGATTCTTGGCATTTATATTTATTGGGTTTTGCACAGCCCTACCTGACACTACCTTATATTGGAAGCTACGTCACCGAATAAAACAAAAGCTAAAATTGATGATCGTTCCTCTTCAGAAACCAGTTAAACAATTTCTGGGAAAATATTGTTAAAAGTGTATTATACCATTTGCTAACACACATCTCCTGTTTGATTTTTTTTTTTTTTGATTTTTTTTTTACAGGAGAACAATTACACAGTTGTGTTTATAGAAATCGAATATCACAGGAATTTAATAAGTCTGAAATATTAAACTGCACGCTTATCATTCAAAGCTGTTCACAGCCTTGCCTCAGAAACGTACCCATCGTACGTGTACCTGCTCCTCTGTGATTCATTTCTCTAGTTACTGTACCACAAACTTTTACTCAAACAAAAGTCTTTCCTCATCCCCAAAAGCTGAATTGAACAAATATAAATTATTGATGAATCATTTATGTGAAAGGGAAAAAATATATATATTATCTATCTTGAGTAAAAGCTATGTTTATGTGCCAGAGATACGTAAGCAATAAAAATATTAGCATCCGATCGATTTGATTAATGTACAACAGTCCGAAAAATGTACCTCAGAGTCAGTCCTGGTGTACCAACCCACACTCTATTATTACAACCGTTTTGCCATGATTCTACTCGCTTTCCTTTTTTTCTTCCCTTCTAATAAAATAAGTTACTAGTTGGGAATACACAAAACGAGAAGCTAGTTAGGAGGCCAGGTGCATGTTGGGAATTAGTCTGCTAGAAGCACTTTCTTTTTCTTTTTCTTTTTCTCTTCTTTTTTTTTTTTTTTTTACTCGGATCATTGAAGCACATCACATAGAAATGTATCCATATGTTACACGACTGCTTCCTCGTCCATCACAGGCTCCGTGAATCAACCCTGGTTGCAGATTATTATTATTATTATATTTATAGGACATTATCATATTATTTTAATGATAGGGACTACATGGTATTTTTTATTCCGAAAGGACAGTGGGCACTATGGTATGAATGGGGCGCAAATCAAACCCTCATTCTAATTCATCCACCTAAATAATGACAATCTTCCTTTAACACAACATACAGTTACTTTTCAATGACATGCTGTATTAATATTAATTGGTTTTATGTGACACTACTTTAAATCTGAAGCACCCCCACTCTAGTACCTACAACAAAAGTAGGGGGTTTGTTGTATGTACGTCGGTCCTGTGGTGCCCTGGCCGGTCTAGCATCTGAAAAGTGTCGGGGGATCTCGGAAAAATGTGTCAGGATGTATAAAAAAGAGGTGAAATCACCAATATACACAACAAATGGTCACCATGCTTCTCGACACGTTCGTGTTTCTATACATATAATCCCCCCCCCCCGACCTAAATAAAGCAGTATTACTTATCTGTAATAAGATGTGAAACCTCAGGAAAAAAATCATGTTATACAGGTAGGATGAAATCTGTATTCCTGACGCCAGGCTCCATTAGTCAATGCATGTCAGCCATATGTTGCCTGTGTATACAATTTCATATCTACCTTCCCATATCTTTTTTATTTATTTATTCATCAAACTATATCAAATCATGCCGTGTAGCTCATATATTTTGATCAGCAATCTTATCATCAACATATTTACTTCTCAATTTTATCATTAATCTATATTTATACATGTCTCTCCGCAAGCCGATGCTTGGTGTTGCCGAGCATTAATATCAATCTCAGAATGGGTGTCATCACGTATATTATGATGTAGATGGCTAGATGGTATTATCAGATTGCTTTCCGGGTGGCTGTGTATTTGTTTTTAAAGGATGACTATCGGCACAAAAATTATGTTTAATTGAAATTATGTAAAAATGATTTAATGAAAGCATAAAAATAAAGTACCTTCTTCAGCCATCTTTTCTCTGTATGGTTTTATCAGGGGGCAGACATGTTGTTTAGAATCTTTGCTCTGTATAGCTCTATCAGGGGGCAGACATGTTGTTTAGAATCTTTTCTCTGTATAGCTCTATCAGGGGGCCAACATATTGTTTAGAATCTTTGCTCTCTATAGCTCTATCAGGAGGTGGACATGTTGTTTAGACTCTTTGCTCTGTATAGCTCTATCAGGGGGTGGACATGTTGTTTAGAGTCTTTTCTCTGTAAGCTCTATCAGGGGGTGGACATGTTGTTTAGAATCGTTTCTCTGTATAGCTCTTTCAGGGGGTGGACATGTTGTTTAGAATCTTTTCTCTGTATAGCTCTATCAGGGGGCGGACATGTTGTTTAGAATCTTTGCTCTGTATAGCTCTATCAGGGAGCAGACATGTTGTTTAGAATCTTTGCTCTGTATAGCTCTATCAGGGGAGGACATGTTGTTTAGAATCTTTTCTCTGTATAGCTCTATCAGGGGGCAGACATGTTGTACATGGAACAAATTGAGGATATGAGAAAGTGGGGAAACGTGAGACAATATTATTTTATATTATATATTCATTAAAAAAAATATTAGTGAAAATAAAAATATATAAATGTACAATGTTACACATATTCTAAACATTTCAAAAACAATACATACATTTCTTTACAAGGATACAAATGAGTCAGAGTACAAAAAGAGTAGTCAATATCTGTCGTAGCCTTCCAGTAGAAATATCCAAAGTGCATTAAACTATCCTAAAGGAAGTCTTGGTCTGGGACAAAAAGGAGGTGGAGCTTAAAGGGAAACTGAGTTATACAACCCTGCGTGACATCATACTGGGCCGCAAAACTCAACCCCTATTTAGGCCACGCCTCCTTTCCATCTCGGGACATTGAAAAAAGCATTTTGCCATGTAATTCTACCTAGTAAAGCACTACCTATAAATACATTCATGGAACAGGCATGAAGCCAAGGACTAACTAAGGCTTGGGATTTTTATTTCAGACCTGCCAGGTAGAAAGGCCAGAGAAAGTTCTTCTCGTATACTGTCTGCAAAACTCAGTAAAGTAAAGATAAATGTAATTAGTTTGATCTGCTATATATACGCTTTAACCCTTTATATGCAGGCACTGCTCTGCTTGTCATATTCAAGGGTTAAAACAAACAAAACGAATATCAACAACCTCCCACACCCCCCCCCCCCGAGAAAAAAAAATTGGTATATATCCTACTGTTATACAGCTCAAACATCGCCTGCATGCTAATTATATAACATTTATTTAAATAAGCTGAAACTAAAAGAAAGGGTTTGTTTTTGCTGTAGGTCCGTAAGAAAAATTGTGTGATTTGCCTAAATAAATGAAGAGCATTTAATTTGCTGTGTTTTAATTGTATTTTTTGCTTTTATGCCGCTGATTTGTATTATTTATTAACCTCTGTGTACAAAGCAGCCGAGTCACAAACAGTGCAATAAATGGATGACGGGGTCAAGTGACCAGGCTGTTATCACACCCTGGGGCTTCGTACAAAGGGCCCTAAAGATTCAATAAGGAGCTGACTGCTAAGAGACTGCTGATTCAGATCTCTAAAGATACTAGCCTCTCCATTGTTGTTGAACTATAGTATCTGTGAACTGGTACTCCCAGCCAGCCATACATAAATAAGTCTGACGTGTATTTAATTCAATCATTGCTTACACTATTTCTCTTCATGGGTGGAAGATTGCTCCTCTGGGGCGGGGCCTCATCAGAAAAGTAGGTGGAGCAAATAGCAAGTTGGCAATGACCCAAGTTCAGAGTTATGGTGAGTTTTTGCTTTTATGAACATTACAAACTGTATAGGAGGTCCGTCCATTACATACTAATCTTATTTGTATTTCGTATTTAAAAATCCTGGAGCCAATACTATATTTTCTGGTATATACATATAATGATAGGTGTTTTTATCCCAAAACAGTGAATTGTGCAGAGCAAGGTCACAATACCTTGACCAAAATAGCAGAGTTGCCATGGATTTGATTTTTTTGGGGACTTAAATTCTGCATTTTAACTACTTCAGTTTAGTTTCCTGTTGATAACATCACCTTTAAGCAAATTAGCTACCGTATTTTCCGGTGTATAAGACGACTGGGCATATAAGACGACCCCCAACTTTTCCAGTTAAAATGTAGAGTTTGGCATATACTCGCCGTATAAAAGTACCCCTCTTCCAATGAGCATTTTCTCCTACAGTGACACACTTACACATACACCCTTACACAGAAAGTGAGACACTTACACACGCAGTGACACCAATAGACACATAACCTGAGACACACTATTTTGCCACTCAATATGCCTTTATTGTGCCATTTAATATGCCAATGTTTTGCCCCTCCAATATGCCAGGATTTTCCCCTCAATATGCCAGGATTTTGCCCCTCTCCTACCCCCTTCCCAGTACTTACCTCGTTGCTGTACTGCAGGTGCGCGCGGCTGTGAGGGAAGCGTTGTGCGCTCCCCTCCAGCCGTGCGGCTTCAATAAAGTTTGTTTTAAAAAAAAGTTTAAACAAACTTTATTGAAGTTGCGCGGCTGGAGGGGAGCACACAACGTTTCCCTCACAGCCGCGCGCACCTGCAGAACAGCAACGAGATAAGTAAAAAGATTACACCCGGCGTATAAGACGACCCCCGACTTTTGGAAAGATTTTCCTGGGTTAAAAAGTAGTCTTATACGCCAGAAAATACAGTACTTTGAATGGTAAATGGAACATTTGCATACCGGGCCACAGGTGATGTCATAAACAGGAGACCCCACAGACACATTTAAAACACATTTCTCCGAATTTAGAAATGTGCTTGCAAATTTTCCTAACACAATGTAAAGATAATTTTTCATAATAGTTTATTTTCTACATTCATGATAAAAACAATATTTTAGGTACTGAGCCCCTTTACCAAGTAGTGTATCTTCCACAAGGCAAACAAGGCACTCGCCTAGGGCGGCACTTTGCCAGAGGGTGATAAAGCACACTTCTGGTGCTTCAAACATTTTCGCTCCCCCCCCCACCGTTCAGCAAGCTTTAGTTCCTTCCAATTAATCGAGGTGATGGGGACATGCAATGGACATGGTGGGGGTATGTGATGGTGGCATGTAATGGGAGTGATGGGGCATTTAGTGTATATTCAATGTGGGTGATGGCGGCATGTAATAGGGTGATTGGGCAATTAATGTGTGTGCAACGTGGGTGATAGGGCATGTAATGGGGTGATGGGACATATGATAGGTGTGCAACGTGGGTGGGGGGGGTGCCCGAATTCTGTCTGCCTAGGGAAGCACAAAACCAAGATACACCACTGCCATTACCTACATGTTTCTCACACCAACCACCTGCTCTTGCATTGCGGTTATGTCATTTTATCACTTTGGACTTTATTCAAGAAAGAAGGAATTTTAGTGAATTGGAGACTTTTTCTAACTCGGTTACTTTAAGTTTGACATTCCCTCTTTCATGAATACAGCCCTTGATGATAAATATTCAATGCGTATTGGGGTGCTCAGTACAAGACCGACATCTGATCACATGTTCTATGACTTTAACCTTCCTTTTCTGGTGTGGGGTTTTCCCTGACCACTGCATTTCTCCCAATTCTCCCAATTTTATCAGACCAGTCTCAAATTTGAGGCTCTGTCCTGCTGACCCACCAGTTCGGCGGTATTTGGGACTGCAATCCTGACCTTTCCGGTGTTTTTCTCTGGTGTCTGGGATTCTGTAATGCACGTGCACTCAGTGTAAGTGACTGCGATTTCGCTGTCACTCGACCGCCCAAGCTCCGCCCCCGGCGTCCTGATTCGCTGATGGCAGAAGTCTTAATATCTTATATATGTTCTATAAATAATACTATTGTTTATAAATGCCATTTGACAATAGGGATTCCCTTTCCATGCCCCTCTGATTCCAAGCCACAGACGCCAATACAGATCCACTGGCCCCCTTGCCAAACGTGTGAATAAGCACAGGCTTTAGGGTTTGTTTTTGTTTCCGCTGTTGATTTGAACAAATTACATTAACATAGCACATGCGGAGACAAGGCTGCATAGGAGCAGGTCTTGGGGAATAGAGTGACTCCAGTAATTAACCCTTCCTCTCGGCACAGCGCACTGGCTTTCTAACAGGGAATATGTTGATTGCTCTCATGTCATGCTGACTTGCACAGTCAGGGAGTTTGATAGGGAAAACCAGGGGTTAATACAACACTCTGGACAGCTCTGTGCACGAGCAGATATATCAGACGTTACAGTGAGGCTGAGGTGTAATATTACTGTGTATTATTATTATTACATGCCAGTGTTTATAACCCCGAAAATTACCAATGGGATTCCCTACACAAAGACGGTTTAGACCCACATAATATCCGAGGGGGAGAACACAAACATGCTAAACATTGGATGTTTTCTTTTATATATATATATAAAATCTTGGAGAACCTACACACACAAGGGGTTTTATACATACAAGAGAGAACTGCAGAGATCTTGACAGAGGAATTTCAAACTTAAGTCCAAAGGTGAATTGGAAAATGTGTCCCAACTCTGCTACTTTGGCCTTGAGTTTCATATTACCTTGTTGATTCCCTGCAGTTTCACTGCAATACCCCTTTTTGATGTATAAAGTCCTTTGCACAGTGCTTGGTATTTTCACAATTGTGTTGGCAAATAATACAACTTTATCCCCCCAGCTATGAATCCCAGCCAGAGCCTCATCCAAGGAAGATGTCTGGCCAACCTATGCATTTAGAAGTAAGAAGAAGCGTAACCCAGTTTACTGATTCAGGTTAGAGAGCAGCCCGTTGGGTACTTGCCCCTTTGCCCCTTGGCCCGCCCTCCCCTGGAAGTAGAGACCTTTCTAAAGAGTTTAAATGCCTCCTTCCCTCCCCCCCCACCTGGAGATATATTTACTAATACACATTCCATACAATACAATACAATGCAGGATCGCTCCGTGGCTCTTTCCAGGAATGTCTGATTGTATTATGGATAGTTTGAGTGGCCTGCGACTAATTCCCAGTGACGTTAACCAGATTAATCAATTTCCTACTGGCAGAGAGCTGCCTCCAAATGACTTACTGTTGGTTATCCGGCTCTCCTGGTAATCTGAGCTAATAGCCGGGGACTGAAATCAGCAAAGTGAGGGCAAAATAGCAGAGCTTGACGTACAGCTGAATAGAAGAATTTGCCCTACTCTGCAACTTTAAATTTGCTTTCCGAGTCCCCTGCAGTCCCTTCTTTTCTATCTCTTTCTTTCCTTGGATATATCTGTGCATCCCCCTGCTTAAGAAAAACCCTCGCTAACAGAGGCAGGAGGTAGACTGAATTTGTACTGTTAATATGTATTAATATTAATAGCACCAGTGACATTGCCATTTATGTACATAGCCAGGATATAAATGAGCTCTAGGTTAAACAATATAGTGGGGGCACCATGTGGTTGAGGGAACCTTGCTTCTTGACATCCACGGCTAAAAGTCACATTTTAAAACAATTACAAAACTATTCTGTGTATTTTTATAACCCTGCAGCTCTAAAATGACATGTTTCCTCTGATCTGCCTTATTTTGCTTAGGGGTCTGTTAGAACAACAGTGGGAGAGTGGTGAAAAGGGTGGTGAGCTTAAGGATGTGCTCAGCTGTCTCACAAACAGCCCATTCCAGCCCAGTCCTGCCCTGCCCAGCTAAGCCCAATCCTGCCCTGCCCATCCCTGCCCCGCCCAGCCCTGTGCTTAAGCCAGAGGAGAGTCTGTCTCGGTCTCCACCTTCAGAGACTGACACAAATAGACAGACATAGGTGTATTGTGGGTTTGCCTACAAGTTAGCGATAGATAGACAGAAAACACAACATGATAGAAAGACAGACAAGATACAGAGACAGACGAACAGAGCTGTGCTTAGGTGTAATGCATTTTTACCCAGTTTCCAACAGACTTGTACTAAATCTATAATACACCTATGTCTGTCTATATGTACCAGTCTGTAATGATAACTGGTGGGCTGATAAACCTACACTGTGGGCCACTTTCCTTTATTTTGATCCAGGGCCAAAAAGTTGCCATCTCCCCCATGAAGGTTAGCCATCCCTGGATTAGACCCTCTGAACTGCTGTACACCTATTCTCCGCACTATGAATCTCAAACATAAGACATCCATATGCAATTTATATAAAGCATCATCCCAACCATTACATAATGTTCTAGTCGCCACTTCATAGTTATGTGCCACACCTTACCCAAAGAGCCTTCTCCGCCATGGTCCCCGTTCTAAAATTGGAACAATCAGCAGGAACATAACATTGGACTTTTACTTGCAAGCACAAGTGTAAAAAAAAAATAAAAAAAATCCCTGGCTCTTTAATTATGTGAGTTCTGTTAGACCTTGATTACGTTCTATTCTGTTTGAATAGCTTTACTCTTACACTTACTTTAGATGGTAAGCTCACCAGGGGCAATATATGCTTGTAATACAATGAATCATTTTTCTTTCTTTCTTTCTTCTCCCCATCAGTGAATTGTGGTGAGTTGACAAGCACATTCCAAAACTTAGACTAAAACAGCCGGGTTGGAAAATTCGACGAGTTAAGAGAAATTTTTCCCTGACTTGGCCATTTTGGACCAGTTTTCAAAACTCAGCTGTCAATTGTGCACAATCCACTGCTCAGCGGATAACCCTTTATGAGTCTGCCATGCCTGCCTATTGTACAGCTCTGAGTAATCTGTTGACACCTGATAAAATAGCTACTAATAATTTAAATCTGTCATGAGCATGTTTAATAGAAGAAACACATTTCAAAAAAATGAAAAAAAAAAACCAGTAACAATCTCTAGTTCTGATCTTGGAGCTATGTTGGTTCAATAAGCTAAATAAACTGTGAATATGAGATTCAAAAATATATATATTTTTTCTGTGTTTTAAATTGCAACCAATTCTAATCACAGGATCTTAACTGGGGCCTAAAACTTAGAAGTTATATAGAAAAATGCAGAATTAGCACCACAAAGTGGCACCATCACTGAATGCTCTGCTGTATAATGCAGTGGTTTGCGCTATATGTGCTAGTTAAATAGTTCTAGGGTACTCTGGAAAGTTTTGCAGCAGTCCCCCATGTTTAAAAACAAACCAAAACTGGATGGGTTTTATGATATTCTTGCAAGTAAGCAAAAGCTGCTCTAGGACTAAAGCAGGAATCTTTGCAAGACAATATCTAAGGAATGCCTGCCAGCACGTTATGCCCCCCAAAAAATTGAGTACCATGTACAGGTTAAGCACATGACCCAAGTTCATTTGCTGCCTAGAGTGTCCCTTTGATTAAATACTGAGCATTTATAGTCCCAATTTTATTTTTAAAAATTATGGAGAATGCGCACATCTTTGGCTTTATGTACACTTATATACACAGATCCAAACACACACACACAATATAGATCCAGTTAAAGAAACGCACAACGTGTTTGTCGAGCCGTGATTTGTCATTACTGCCTATGCCAATGTATGTGTGTTTTTAAAGAGAAAGACACACACAAGTGAGAGGCACACTCTCTGCTCTACATAAGAAACCGCGTTGGTGCTTGTATTTTACGTTCCCGATGCTTTCATGTGCAACGGGAAGATTTATTTATTTTTTTTGCTTTATTTACAAGATTTATTTCTTGTTTTCAAAATCTAAAACATTATTAGTGTTTCATCACAGGACGATGTTGAATATTGAGTGGACCCTGCTTCATGTTCTCTGCTTCACAAACCATAATATGCATTAACAAGCATCCAATTCAGCTGCAAAAACCAGAGCCAGCCAGCATGAATTACACTGCGTTTTGTTGGCCCCGGCCTGAATTGGCTGCTATTGATTTTGTGTCTCTCTTGCACTGTAACTTTTCATTAGTAACACAAATGTCTCCAGAACACCTTCGTTAGCGGCTGCGCTGCTAACCAAAGCTTAGCGGGGAAGCTGGGAAACAGGCAGGGAGGCATAATCCTTGATTTACGTGGGATGACTGTCAAGGTGGAAAGGGAAGCACAAGTGACTAAAGAGAGAACCGGCTCCATTCAGCCATGGGAGACTTTATTCACGGCTTGGATACAATGCCACGGCCATGGATCCTGGTTCTATGTGCTAGGGTTATAGGTAGAGTTGAGCGGACACCTGGATGTTCGGGTTCGGTGGGTTCGGCCGAACTTCGGAAAAAAGCCTGGGTTCGGGGTCGAACTTGACCCCGAACTTGACCCCGAACCTGAACCCGAACCCCATTGAAGTCAATGAGGACCCGAACTTTTGGCCACTAAAATGCCTCTAAAAAAGTCCTGGAAAGGGTTAGAGGGCTGCAAAATGAAGTAAAATGTGGGTGAGTGTCCCCATTCATACAAATAGGTCAACTGACCTATTTGTATGAATGGAGACTCTATTTCGGTTTATAGAATAGCAATAGCATTACATGAATGGCTTTCGGTTTATAGACTTTTGGCTTATGGAATACATGTAATGCTATTGGCTTTCTATAAACCGAAATAGAGTCCCCATTAAAAAGAAATTCTAATGAATGGGGACTCTATTTCGGTTTATAGAAAGCCAATAGCATTACATACAATGTAATCGCCGAACTCCAACACGTACATACAGTGAAATGTCCGTGTTCGGGTCCGGGGTCCAAAAACCGTAAAGTTCGGTACGAACCCGAACAGTGCGGTTCGGGTTCGCTAAACACTAGTTATAAGCGGTACGCTCTCGAGTGCTACAGCTCCCATTTATGGTAAAGCTGCTCAGTACAGTGTTGCACAGAAGGGCCTGCAAAACCCATGGTGCTCAGCAAAAATACATTGCTAATCTACAAGTTACTGTTGTACGATAGACCCTCATCAGCGACACCAAGCAGCCATAAATGAGCTGTGTGCCGCTATAGTGCATGTAAAGTGCATGTAAAAGTGCAGCCCGGCAGTATGTATACACAGGCAGAAGCCAATTCATAGGATCTCCATAATTAAGGAACTAGATTGTGTCTGTGTGTACATACATCCTACATACATGGTCTTTTTGCAGCAGGCAGCGCACCTGTCCCTGGGAACATGTCCGATATTGGCAACTATTTTAATTACAGAACCAGCCAAAAGTTTAAGGACACTCCTCAGAAACTAGCTTTACCATAAAACTGACGATGTGAAACGTCATATAATGTTCTTAACATACAAGGAGCTGAAATCATGTTAGAGTAAGGGTTGTCACCCAGCCTGTATTTTACCAGCAAGCTGGTAAAAGGTGGTATGAAACAAAATAGAAGAAGACATATCAGATCAAAGATACACAAATACTGGCAATTGTATCAAAGTCTTGGAAGTCTTGGAATATCTGCCTCACACACATACAAACACACACACGCAAACACACACACAAACACACACAAACACACACAAACACACACACAAACACACACACACACAAACACACACAAACACACACACAAACACACACACACAGAGCAGTTCAGCAGGAAATCACCTGATAAGTCTTTTGATTCCCTTACAAGTAAGCAAACAAAAGTCGGTGTAAGGCAAGAGCAGAAATATTTGAACAGAATACCCAAAGAATGCATTTGATGCCAAATATCCTATGTAATTTATAGTTTAAGCACATGAGCCTAAATTAGTTTGCTGCCCAGAGTGTCCCTTTAATGGAATGCTGAGCAGGTTATAGACACATGTTGGTCATTTGACACACAGATAAGCATGTGCTCCCACATGTGGCTTTATTTACACCTTTATACACTGAGTCAGACGCGCACAGTATATCGATCCAACTGAAACACGCACACCTTGTTTGTTTAGCAGCGATTTGTCATTACTGTCAATTTCCGTGTATGTTTTTTTTTTCCAATACAATCCATTATCCAGGCAAAAATGTGGGCCGCTTTGCCGGTGGAGTAGAGTCCAGATCCTGTTTATTGATTTCACTTAAGATTATGTTCTTGATCTATCAACAGACTTCCATGGAAAATGGGAACCTGGATGGAGTACTTATTTAGTTTGCATAAATCTAAGGCATATGGTATCATGCACCCTTTCCTTAATCCAATACCCCCCCTGCCCACGACTGCTACTATCATTACCATACCATTGCACACCCACCCATTTGATTACGTTGCACATCCCCTACTCTACGCGTCGGAATCCAGCTACTGTGATTTACTAGCCATAAACGGGTCACCAAATTAGCTATATAAAAAAAATAATAATAAGGCCTGGTGCTACGAGACTGTGAAAGGTTAGATTAGACTTTGCAGAAGAGTCTGTGTGATAATTACTGTTATCTGCTGATCCATAAACTCTGCACACACAAACTGCAACAGTAAACCAAAAAAACTGACACTTTAATAGCAATGTGCGCTTCCCTGCGCAGGCATCAGCCTTCCCCATCCTCCCTACACGTTTTATTGTTTTATTCCAAAAGCTTCATTTGCTGGAATCCAAGTGACAGCCAGCATTACACAGCTGAAGACATGGACATTCAGAGGTTGTTACTAATTACTAGAAAAACTTTTCGATGTTCTTGCTAGAGCAGAAAATAGAGAATAATCCACGCTCTCACTCTCTCTTTTAAGCCAACTGAAACCGCTCGAGCAGTGTTTTGGCCCACTTGGGCCCAGGCTTCAGGGGCCGCAGACCAAATAAGGCAGAGTATCAGCAGATTGAAGGCGGTGACAGTAGATCCCGGGGCTCTGGTGGTAGATCCTCCCTCATTGGCTTCCGATGCCTGCCTAGACATCTAGGCTGCCCCTGCCAGGCCACCAGTGATAGATTCCATACCCCTTTTTTGTAGGCAATCTGGCTCCATGGACAGTATTGTGGGTGTAGGGGAAAGGTTATGTGTGTTAGAGGTACAACCTGGACAGGAAGGAGTTTGACATATTGGGTGGATGGGTGCATGAGTCAGGCATAGGCCATTACAAAACCTGAGTACACAATTTCTAGACTACCACTGAATTGCCTGCCTTTCTGGAAAGCTAATGGGGTATTGATGGGTGTGTAATTCATTAGCAGCTGTTGTTAGCCTGAAGTAGAATGCTTGTTCTAGGGATACTAATGAAGAAATGTATATATACATAGCAGTAACTAGCTCTTTCTGCATCAGAGGCAAACATGGGAAGTTGTCCGCCCCATAAGTATCCCAAGAGGTTCCTCAGAATCCTCTGTCCTGCCCAGAGCCCCATTCACTGTCCCTCAACCTATCCTCCGTACCAGAGCTACCATTCTAAACCCAAAGCCCCCTCTTCTGTCTGAGGCCTTTGTAGGCTGTCACATACCACCCAACTTTGCCCCCCGATGAATCGGGATACCGGGGAGGGGGGGGGGAGTATTGGGAAGGGGTGGGGCATCGGGGGGCGGGTTTTGGGGAGGGGGGTTTTAGTGCTACCACTCGTGCGGTAACACTGTCACCCATTTTTGATCCTGGCTTCTGAAGCCAGGATCGCTACTGCGCATGCGCACAATGCTGCACACGCCCAGTAAGCATTCTCTGGTGTCTGCGCCCCAATGCATTTTTATCTACCAACAACTAGAACTGCATTTACCGCACTGGACATATACGGTACTTTTATTTGTGCTAAAAGTCTACTGGTGCAGTAGCGTGAGGCAGAGTGCCCAGGAAGCCAAAATAAAAATACACATTGAGGGGCTGAATATTTGGGTTTAGCAGAATGTCATATTATTATATGTATTATTATTCCAATCACTTGTCCATGTGTCTATATCCCTGTGCCTCCGTAGGTAGCATTTTTGCAAAATCCTTTATGTTTATTGTTTAGCGGTAAAAGAACAGAAGTAGAAGAGACTGAATTCAGCCGACATTAGATGTAGATGTTGTTAATTTAATACCTGGGGCTTGTCTAAAGTGGCATTCCCTGTCCTAGAAGTCAATATACTGTTAGATTGGATTCGTTTTCTCTTTGGCTCTGGCATTAAGTTAGATATTAGCTATAAAAATACAAAAAAAAAAATAATAATAATCTTCTAGCAGTCTATGTGATCAGCAAACAATGGCCCCTTTAGCACAGGCTTCTCTTAAATAATAATAATGAAAAAAAATATATATAGAAAAAAAAATACAGAGTAGAGTTTATTGAGAAAATTCCGCTGCAAGGAATTGAATGTAGCAGCGTTTAATCAATTTAATGCAGTGATAGGGGAGTCTCAAAAATCAGGCTCTATCAGATGAAAAAAAATAAAAACAATAAAAAAATAAAACTGATTTGCCTGTAGAATGAATATGCCTTTAGCACATCGCAAATTATTAACTTACCGCCTCTCCTTCTGCGGTGTTGGATTAACCCCTCAGTGCCCGGGTGGGCTCTAGCAAATTATTTTAATATCTGTACTAACCTCTAGTTAACCTCTGGACCTCTGTTATGCGAGATTCGTGGATATTAATTATTCCATGATGTCAGCCTTGTGAATAGCAGGGGAAGTAGTTTAAGAAACGTATTGAAGGCTTTTTCTGAAATTGATGAATCATAGTATCTACTACATTGGGGGGGGGGGGGTTGATGTATAAACACGACGCACATGGAGAGAGCGCCATTATTAAGTATCTGCATCGCCTCCGCCAGATGTTGCCAGCGCCTGATTCGTTTTAAAGATCTTCCTAAAAACTCTGTAGGATTTAGGCAAAACGTGTCGGGATGTATAAAAAAGGTGCTATTTCCGTCTTACATAACAAAAGGCAATTGCGCCATTTTGTTTTCCTCCCCGCCATTTTGCAGTGCAGTAAAATTTATCCATAGCCGCCATAGCGCTTTTATTTGTAAACACAAAATGATTACTGGGGAAACAAAGGCTCGGTCTTTAGCCTTGTTGCCAAAAACATAAATAAATTATTGTTTAAATATGTCAGAAATAAGAAAGAAATTGGTGAATTCAGAGATCCATGATCATCCAATCAGATTCTTTCTACACAGAAACAAAATATCCGTCCTTTCCCAATAACCTCTTCCCCTCGTTTTGTCTGCCTTTGTTTACTCAGGGGAGGGGTTCCCTGCTCAGAGGTAAAAGGTTAGATATCACTTTCTAGGGAAGTAAGAATTCAGTATTAGCAAACTTTGGCATATCAGCTGTTGGAATGTAGAAACACTATAGTAACGCACATTGTATGTAATGTTTGTCTGTGTATGTATATTCTACTCCTGTAGGCTGTATTGATATGTAGCACACGTGGTCTTTTCTTTGTCTATCCCCCCCCCCCCTCAACCCCTCCTTCCTCCCGCATTTACTTTACATAATTATATAACATTTATTTAGGCCTTTGACCAGTTGGAAGATCCTCCAGGGATATGGTAAAGCAGGACGATTCTGTTTAATGATTGTAAATGCCAGGTGTTTTAGCCAGATAATGGGCCATTTCCAACTTATACAATCTGCACGATAAGCAAACCTAACATTATGGCACCTGGTCGGATCGAATGCGGTACTTTACGACCGCGAGGCCGGCCCCGATCGCCTCATCTAGTAAAAAGTGGAAGATAAATGAGTGTCTCTTGTAAAGTGTTTAGAAAGGGAAATGATTTCAAGTTGCAAAAGGTTTGAGCAGGGACTTTCCTGGCTCTTTGGTCTGTTTGAGACATGGCCTCCTGTGCAATCGGGCTATTAACTACATTTTGTAAACTAGTTTAACTTTCCCTTCATTATTAGCTGTTATATGATAGACTCACATTGCTGCCAAAGTGTTCCAGTGGTAGGACAACCATATCAGCTGGAACCCATCATCAGGGTCAAGCGGAAGTAGGTACCAACATTGTGCATGGTGGACATATACTGGGGTCATTGGTGGGTGATTTAATGATGTTGTATGAACCTTCACAAACCTTGTTACTTATGCTTGTGTCCTGGTATGGACACATTACATATCCCTGGGGTCAAGTCACCTTGAAACATTGTCAAGGAACCTCCATAACAAGACCTTTCCAAGCAGCAACAGTGAAATGGTTAGCATGTAGATGAAGAACCTACTAAAACACATATATAAGTGTAGTTTATGCTTTTTTGGCTACTGTGGCTAGTAACAACCATGTAGGCCAATTCTATATAACTAAGTCTTGTTTTACCATCTACAAACTGGACTGAATAATTCTGAAGGTAAATTCAGAATATAGAATTCAATACAATATAATCTAGGGGTCATGAATCAACAATCTATTAAAACCAGTTACCCTCATTTGTATATAAATAAGTACTGGTTTTGCTGATGATATTAGGGAATTACATTTTTTTGTAAAGCTCTATTAATCCAGGACAGTTTATTGAAGTGGAAGTGCACAATATAATATATATATATATATATATATATATATATATATATATATATATATGTTTTATGCATGGGTTGTTACTAAATATATGCTTTAGGAATATATTTTGATGACAAATGGGTAGTTTCTATGCATGCATTATAATAAAATATGCATTATGTATGTATATGAACTTTATGAACATGTATCATGTTAAAAATGCATGCAGTCTTTATATAAAATATGTTTTACAACTGCAGGCGTTATTTTTACAATGGGTATACATATATATATATATATATATATATATATATATATATATATATATATATATATATATATATGTATGTATAAATGTTTGCCAGATTATGTACATTGTGTGATATTCATATATATTTCTATATATATATATATATATATATATTTATGTTCATGTCTGTTCATAAATATGTGGTTTATGAACATTTGTTAAATCAGTAATAAATATAAGCTTCTGCGCAGTTCGGCCTCGATGATTGTCTTAGTAAGCCAGGCAATTCTTTCTGTTAATGTGAGAAATGGGGCCAAATCTAACATTTTCACAGATGAAGAAAGCTGAATTATTTATCAGAGGCTCATGAATTCTGTCTGGTAAATATCAAGAGTTAGAAGGCTGGTATTTATTAAAAAAAAAATATATATCATTTATTTTTTTACATTGGTTTGTGATATATTTTTCATGTGTATGTCTTTTTTCAGATATTGGTTACATTGTTTAGACATAAGTATTTTACATTAACTTTAGACCTTTTCTTATGTGTATGTTTTGTTGCTCAAACCCTGATTCATTCTTTGGAATATTTCCAGCCAATTCGACAGGCGTATGAGAAATATATAAAGCATGGCAGTGGAGGAAACCTGTACATTGAGCTTGGTGGATGGTAGAAGTAAATAAAAATACATTTTTATTTGCTAGGCAGCATATTTGTCATTATGAATGGATCCTCATTATTTGCAAAAAAAAAAAGTCTTTATTTTTTGTAAATTCCAAGAAGAATCTTATATTCACATATGGTAGAGAATTGACTTGGTCATGGGATATGGCGTTTGCTCCTATATTTGATATAACCCAGTCATTGCTGACTTTTAAGCACTAATCCTCTTGTAATATTTAGATTTGCTCTAATTTACAAACGAGGGATACATTTGTATGCAAAAAACCCCAAAACACTTGTATAATCTACAGTTTGAACAGTGCCACAGCACAAAAGTTAGTTTAATACCTATAGTATCCCTTTAAAAAAAAAAAAAATCTGTTACAATAAATGTAGAGTAGCAAGACCCTGAAAGTTAGAGGACTACATATTAAACAATCAAATATGCCTTTGGGGCACATTTCTTTGCTTCCCTCCGAGCACAGAATGTACGTTGGGTATCTATTAGACATAACAGTATGCTGAGAGCACAATTTTTTTTCTATTTCGACCACCGTTGGTTTTGTCGGCTATGTGGTGTCGATAGATCTTGGTCTATCTTCCCAGGCATACCAATCGGTGAAACAGATGAGCTTTTTAGGACTTACAACCAAATGTCATCTGCAACACCAGTGTAGAACCAAAATAAACAGCTTACAGTGTGTTAGCATCGCGTCCAGTACATTCTAACTACAAAGAGATTAAAATGTAATAGGTAGGATGAGCCTGACCCAACATTGAACTGAAGATCAAACTTGATAAAGATACAAGCATCTCACTGATTTTTTTTGTTCTTGTTGTCTGTACAAGGTCTTATCAACTTCATGCAATGTGTCCAGATCACGAGACCAAGATGGCACAACGTCACCTCCAATGGCTCCACCCTTATGAATAACGAACAATTAATCCCGCAAATTACCGTGAACTGAACCCGGGGAGTGGAAACTAATTTACACCAACACTTCATTTATTATTGTTGATTGGGTTAAAATTGCAAAAAAATGATGGAGGTGTTAAGAATGCTTGCGTTTTCTGCAATGACCGCCGATGCTCCATCCAAATTAAATTGTTTTTCATTAGCCTGTCATTTAATTTCGTTTCGCTCCAGTGATCATCTTATGTAATGCAAAGGTCAGTTTAAGCAAAAAAAACGTTGTGAGAGAATTGGGGGCGGGGGAGGTGGGGAGAGGGTAGGACAGAGGGGGAACGGTGGACATTTTTCATCAGAAATGTCCTGCTTCAGCAAGAAACCCCTCGTTTTAGTGGTTAAGAAATGAATAAAAGTTAATGGAAGCAGAGAACCTCTATCTTATCCAGAGATTGCATCTGAGAGCTTGAATCATTTTGGCCTAACATCCTTGCAGATCGTTCTTCTCTTTTGGATTATAACCTTGAGGAAGCAATAAAGAGAGCGAGAGAGAAAGCATACAAAACCACAGTGATTATTGGACTAAATACAGTCCCGGGACTACAAATAATTTGGGCCCTGAGTCGACAGATTTTACCAGCAATTTCTTCAGCATCTGTCAACTGGGCCACAGACTTTTTTTTGTTTTCTCGCACTTTGCAGATGCAGCACTTATTTCAAAGGAAAAAAGAACAAGAAACAAAAAAGTACAACTTTTACAAAACAAAAACAAAACATAAAACATATATAATGAAAGTAACTGTTAATTTGTTGAACAGACC